>BQNB010066822.1:4900-34418 GCA_026074375.1 Tanacetum coccineum | reverse complement strand
GTATGAGTGTTTTTGTGGGTTTTTATGTGTGTTTGACGAATGAGAGAACAACATGTTGAATGAAGTGGTTGGGGAGTGTTAAATGGAGGGTGAAATGACGATTATAATTAAGTTAAATTGCAAACGTAGTAGATTAGAATTCTAATCACTTTTGGCTATAAGACTGAGTGTAGTGGTGGCCGAGTGCACCACGACCACATTAGCTTCTCTCTCTATCACCACACACGTGCTATAAGACCACCAAATTCACTAAATGAAAATACACAACTTACACACTAACATACTTATACAATACACTTACACACACAAACAACAAAAACAAAATAAGTCGGTCGTATCCACGACGTGTTGTGCGCAAAATCGGTTGACGACTGAGTTGTGAGTGATGTTGTAGTAAGGCTATGTGTAATGGATGATTTAAACACACGTTCTCCCCTCATTCGCAAAAAAGTAAAAAAAATACAATAAGACAAAAATTAAAAAATAAAAAAAATTCATACCCCAACCATGCGTCATTTTAACACATACACCTACCCCTAACGCGCTATCTTCCTGATTTTGTGTGAAATCGATCGTGCAGACGACTGAGTTGTGTGGAGAGAGAAAAACATTTATGTATGTGTGAGTATATTATGTGGTATATTTGTGTTTAAGTAGTATATGTTTGTGTAGTGGAGTTGGTGGTCTTATTACACTTGTTAAGTGGTGATGGAGGTGAAGTGAAAAATGTATGAGACCCTAAGTTGGCAATAGCGTTGTTAGTCACCATTACACCCAACCTAAAGGATGACCGATTTGTGAGACTCTCGTTGAAGATCCACCAACTCAGTGGCGGATGCTATAGGTTGTTATAAAACTACCCGTTTATCCCAGTCGACCACCAAGGAGAACACATTACTCCCTCACTTACGATGCGTCCTCAACAAAAAAAGCACAAGTCGGTCGTAATTGAGACCGAGCCGTCGAAGACTTATGTGGTTCCAAAAGTCAGATGTGTGAATGATTTAGTTTGTATAAGTGAAGTATGTTTAAGTGACATTCTCGGTCTTCTTATTACATTAAATTAATCAAGAAATTATCGTAAAAAGAGAAAGTTGACGTAACATTTACACTTTGTTCCCGAGTTTAATTATGGAGAGAAAAGAAAAGATTTGGGAAGGTAACAAAAAAATTGTGTTCTTAAGATGTTTTTGAGAGAGAAAGGAAAGTAAAGAATAGTAATTAATCAAAAATTTAATTCATAATCGTCATCACAATTTGGGATGATGCGGAAAGAAAGGAAAAAGAAGGGTGTTTGTTTTTTCTTATACACTTAAAATTGTTTATTTTTTCCACTTTTGTTTTTAACTCACGAACACAAAAAATTTATGACTTCCTTCTTTTTCTTTTTAGCTCGGAAACACAAAAATTTCAATCATTTTTTCTTCACTTCACTTCTTATTTTTCCATACATTTTGTCTTCTTTCCTCGTTAAACTCGGAAACAGAATGTTACTTTGTGATATTCTAGTCTAAAGTATACACTTTGTACCAAAGTTTCTAAAGAGTATGCAATTATACTTATATAACAAATACCAGTCCTTGGTATTCGAGACCTTTTTCACCACTCCCGATACATAAATATACGGTAATAGTCTCTGGGGTTATCGCCTGTTGCAAAGTTAGTCCTTAATGACTAATTTTGCAACCGAACGATAACCGAAGGATTGTTTTGTAAAAAAAATCAGGAACATTTTACGAAAATAGCCTTTGGGGTTATCGGTCCGTTGAAAAGCTGGTCCTTAATGACTAAGTTTTGCGACAGAACGATAACCCAAGGATTATTTTTGTAAACAAATTCACACAGAAATAGCCCTTACGTTATCGTTATGTTGCAAAGTTTGTCCTTAATAATGACATTATACGAAAATAGTCTTTGGGTTATCGTTCCATTACAATGTTAATCATTGATGTAAAAACTCACACTCAGCATCGAAGCCCGGGTGAAAACTCCTGCATATCTCTAACATCTTTGTTTTCCTAAACACAATTTGTTATTCCCGCCCATTACCACTACCACCACCACTTTATTTCTTCCCCAAAACCCCAAAAACAAAATCATCATCACCAAGACATCATCAACAATGGCAACAAAAACCCTGATCCAAACCCGGTTCAAATCATTCTTAATCTATCAATCACTTCAATCAACACTCATTTACATCTTTTACAAAACCCTAATTTCACCACCAACCACCTCTCACTTTCTCTCATTCACTTTCTTCCATCTCTCACTCATCCTCTTCTTCACTTCTTTCTTCATCGTATCTTCGCCGCAACCCGTTCGCGGCGTCTCGCTTCTCGAGTTGCTATTTGGGGTTGTTAAACTGCTTTTTGTTTACGGCGGCCAGCCCTTGCCTGATGGGTTTAGGGTTAGGGTTAGGGTTACTTTTAGGTTTTTGTTGTTTCTTCTTTCGGCTATGGTTTCGGCTTCTGGTTGTGTTGTTTCCTTGTGTGGGAGTTTAGGGTTAGGGTTAGGGTTTAGGGGTTTGGTTGTTGGGTTGTTTTATGGATTGTATTATGTGTTTACGAAGAGATGGGTTTTGGAGTTTCCCATAGTTCAGGTGATAATACCTTTTATTCTCGATTAATGTTGTTTGCTTGATTAATCTGTAGGAAGGGACAGAACCGGAACTAAAAATGACCAGGTGAATTTACGAAAAATTAAACAAGACTATAAACAGTTAAACACATCTGAGATTTTTTATAAAACTTAGCACTATGCCGCAAATAATATAGCAAGGTTGGATCAGGGTTATCACCCTTGCCTCTGGAGACAGAGGTCAAGGGTTCGATCCTCACTTCTTGCAAGGCCGGAGGTCCTTTTCTACCTTTGGTAGAACCGGAAGCAGCCTCTCTATCTTAAGTAGGGGTATGGCTGTTTACATTTCAACCTCCCCCATACACCGTGGAAGACGGTATTGGGACCCATAACCCGTGGAAGACGGTATTGGGTGTTACCTTACCTTCTGCCTTTTCTATGCCGCAAATATTCATGGGTGTCCCGGGACCCACCTTGGTTCCGTCACTGTATGTAGGATATGCAAAAAAAGTTGCTAAACTATACTAAAACATTAGGGGGTGCTTGATTAAGCTTACTCGTGTGCTTATGAGTTTTATATGATTTCGGCTTATTTTACATAAGCTCAAATTTTCCGGCTTATTATACATAAGCTCAAGTTTTCCGGCTTATTTTGATACATATGGGTTTAAATGAAATTATTACATCATAATAAGATTATATAAGCCCATAAGCCTCAAAATAAGCCGGATAATTTGAGCTTATGTGAATAATAAGCCGAAATCATATAAGCTCATAAGTTCACTAATAAGCTTAAAGAAAAACCACTTTAGGATATCTGTATTGATTTGTTTATCTCAAATGTTGTTTTGGGACGGAAGGAGTAATATTAAATGTGTATGGATTTTGATTAGTTTGTTGGTTGATAATAATAGTATCTGTAAAACATAATAGCATGTTTGATGATTTAGGGGTGGTTGTTTGGATGTAATTGAGTATTGCATATTTAGTTCCTAGGTTTTCGGTAACGGATATGTTAAAATAGCTAATTTATCTCTTGTTTGATCTGTTACGAATAATTAGAATTTGGTGCCCGTGAAAGTGATTGTTACTAGTTTGAGCGGTAGAATGATTAAAATTTGCTTTCTGATTTATTATTTTTGCTTTAATGATTAAGTATTACATATTGAATTCCCAGATTCATATGGAAACGTCTTCTGACCAATCATAACCAGTTTTGGGATATCATCGTTACCCATATTATCAATCCACTAGATTCCTGTTTACTGTGATATTGATATTTGAACATGAAAGCATCAATGTGTATGTAATGTTGTACTACTTTTTAAGGAGGTTTTCTATACCTGATTTTTCATGTTTATTTGGACAGCGACCTCTTTTCTTCAGCTACAAAATGGGTGTTCGTAAGGCAATTGTAAAAGCTGTTAGGCTTTCAATTGCCGGGTACCTAGTCTCATTAACGCTGCGTATATTTATCAAGGAGCACAAAGATCAGTTGACAATCAGAGCTTTTTTTAAGGAGCAAATAGTGTTTTACTTTGCATCCTTTGTGGTGTTCCTCTGCTGGGAACTAAATTCTCATTTGCTTCAGGTTTAATTTCTAAAGACATTTCTTTTTCACATTAACTAGAGGTGGCAGTTTCGACCCCCTAACTTATGAATGGGTCAATTAGGATTATGATTTATCTTTAACTAGCCTATTAACCCGCGACGCGGTGACCTAATTGCAAACTAGAACAAATAAAGATTTGGTCAAATTGGTAATCGAATTAGCTTGAAAAAACACTATACAAATGAATCAAACGTGTTGAAAGTCACTCCAAATGTAGTTTAATGATAAAACTATCTAAATCGTTTTATTCAAAGAACTGTATGCTATGGAAATAGTATTATTCAAGCAAGATCATATTGACACACTTATTTCTAATAAAAAACTTTTATAAATTTCAACAGAAAGTATGCAGTTCAAAGCTGTACCTGAATTTACCTGTTTGGGCGCAAACGCACAATACTATACTCGTCCTTTATTCGATCTTAGTGTTGATATCCTTTCATCTATAATTAAGGCATCCACTATATTGCAAAATTTGGTTTGCAGGTATTCCTTACAGAGAGGCACTTATTTGCTCCCACAAAGGGATCAGCAGCAGCAGAAACAAACCCAAGTGACCATCTTCTTGCAGCCCTTGAGGAGAGCACTTCAAGATCTCTTATACGTTATCTTGCTTATCTTGACCTCTGCATGGTTAGTGAGAGTAATGTTGACACCTGGCGTCGAGCTGCATTTTTTGAAGAGACCGGTGAGACCTATAGAAAAGTGATTGGTGTTTGCCTGAAGCCCCTGGAACAGCTCACCTTGGAATTGAGTGAAGGGCTTGGAAGTTTGCCAGAGAAGTCATTCCAATTGTCCAATCAGTTACGCTCTTCTAATGAACCGCCAAGACTCTATGAACCATTCTATGATCATCAGGTGAATAGTTTTGCTGATAAATTAGTTGTTTGGTTTATTCCGCAATATATACTTTTGCTTTCAGTCTTAGCGAAAAATATTATATTCTAGACACACACTAGTAAGATGGGGTATGTTTTTAGAGGTCAGAAGACTACGTTGAGGTTCCTACTTCCTAGTCCATCAACCTCTTTTTACCTCTAGTCACCATACAACAAATTTGCATGATATTGGGGATTGTACCTTTTGATTTAGTTGCAAATATCCTTAAGTCACACATGCTTAAATTTATTTATGTTTGTGTCTTCTCTAAATTTCCATACTTATCGCTGTTCTTCTCGTATCTTAATACTTCATTCTCATTTTCATAGTATAAGGAAAAGATCATTATGAGTACGCACATATGATCACGTGCACCTTATCCAGACATGGTATTAGTGAATAGTGTTGTGATTATACTAGAGTAGTATGAATTCTTTTTGTAGATGTAACGGAAGCTTTTATTTTGTATTGTGTAATAGGGGATTTTAGAACTTAAGTATATGGGCTTGGACTTTCGTTAGGTCTATCTGGATAATGCCGCTTCTTATAATCTAGCAGTTGGTGCTTTTTAATACAATATGAGGCTGCATGGTGTTCTGCACTTGACAATACCATATGTATAGTATTTAGGTTCTCAATGATATTGTATGGTTTATCGACTTTTAGTTGTTGCTTTATACCTTTAAGGATGTTCCCAACTAGAATTGTTGGATTGTTTAGACTGTTGCAGAGTATTCGGTTACTCGCTTGACTTGGTCTCAGTTGTTTGTGAGGTATGCATTAATGGAAATTAGGAGCTGGAACATGAACAAGCAAACATCTTGCTAGTTTACCAGAAGATAAAAAGATAACACCTAAAACATAACAGGTTGGATACTTGGATCTACTATTTTACTTTTAAGTTATCTGGACTTTTGAGCTAGTAGATTAGTTCACTGACACAGTTAAAGGTGGGACATGGTGATGATGATCATACTGTGAAGGTTTGCATTTCAAACTTCAGCTGGACTCAGATTTTGGTTCCTTTTTTTATGTTCTTCATATGTATAATAGCCCAGACAAAAATTTACAGAAAAACCAAACGTAAAATTACAAAGGAATAGATGACATATCGGTTTTTGTAAATTGTAACAATTTCATTCCGTATATAAATGCTCCCTTCGATTGTAACTTGTTCCCGCAGGCTGGCATGATACCAGTTGATTAGATTGGTTAGCACCTTGTAGATTGACATCAATAGTTTGAATATAGTGTTACATAACAGTTTAGCTTGTTATAGATATCAAAGATTAGACAACATAGTGACATACACTTGCTCCTTTCATTTGATGGCGAGAGATAACAGAGTTAACAAGTCCACATGCAGTAAAGAACACAGATTACCTGCTCGTCATATTGGCGTGGTACTAGTATTGGATATGGATGGTTAGGACAGACCGATGATGATAAAAGGACTAGCTTGCCTCTACACTTGCTTGCGTTTTTGCATGTTTGTTTAAAATTTACAATGTGATTGTGTCTAAATTCGTAACAGCATGCCAGTGCTTTCCTGAAGTTTGCAAACTAATCCAAAGCATAGAGATTTGCAAATCATACTTAACTATGGTGAAAAATTAATGTCTAGTAGCAACTCATGAATATCTGAACATCTTGTTTTATTTGGAAAAAAACAATATTAATCAGGATTTGGGTGATGGTAAATGGCACACATTTAAGCTCGAGACTGTCATGTAGAGGTAGGGTTTTGTCTAGCGGACATTGAAAAGGTTGTCGCAAAAAAATATATTTACGCACTCTACTGAAGGACTAGTTTTATCATGGTATATTGATTGAATCACTTAATGGACTTGGTAGACCTCTTTCAAAGAAGAAAAGTTGGGTCAATCTCTGCTTACGTTTTCATATGCTTGATTAGACAAATAGCTGGTAAACAAAGTGGTGGGGTTCTGCTTTTTGCCTTAATGGTCGCTCAAGTGGCCAGGAACAGGCATTTCCTTCTAGCGCTAATACTAGTAAACTGTTTGTGGTTTAACAAGTGTATTATTGCTATTAGTAGTAAGAGGAAACCATAGATATTTACATGTGGTTCGTGCGTTTTATTTAGAGTTGGTAATTTGGACCGATGTGTTTATTAGTGTTAATATTTTATCTCTAATGGGTCAAATGGTTTAAACGGCTGAAACTCTTCCTAATGTAATTTGAATGCGCACAACCAGTTATTTATTTTTTATTAAAAAACTTATTATATTATAAATTACTACTTGTTTAATTATATATGAATGTGTATTTTTAATTGTGGAACCTTTCTGCTTTTGCAATTTAGACTACCGTTTTGGGTCAACCCAAACTGTCATAGCGTCATCCCAGTTCGACGTGTGGATGTAAATGGCACACATTTAAGCTCGGGAGACTGTCAATGTAGAGGTAGGGTTGTCTGTACGCGGACATTGAAGAAGGGTTCTGTGCCTTGATTGTGCAAGAAAAAAATATAATTTATGCGCCTCTACTGAAGGACTAGTTTTATCATGGTATATTGATTGAATCACTTAATGGACTTGGTAGACCTCTTTCAAAGAAGAAATTGTTGGGGTCAATTCGTGTTACGTTGTTTCATATGCTGTGATTCTAGGACAACAACTGGTAAACAAAGTGGTGGGTGGTTCTGCTTTTAGCCTTAATGGTTCGTCAAGTCGGCAGGAACAGGCATTTCCTTTCTAGCGCTATTACTAGTAAAGAATCTGTTTGTGGTTTAAAAACGTGTAATGTATTTGCTATTAGGTGAGTAAGAAGGAAACTCATAGATATTTACTGATGTGGTCTGTGCGTTTTTTAGAGTGTGTAATTTGATATCCGATGTGGTTTATTAGTGTTAATATTTTTATCTCTAATGAGAGAAATGGTTTAATCGGCCTGCAAACTCTTCTAATGTAATTTGAATGCGCCAACTGGTTAGTTATTTTTTATTAAAAAACTTGATTATATTCTAAATTAATACTTGTTTATATTATATATGAATGAAGTATTTTTAAATGTGGAACTTTCTGCTTTTGCAATTTTAGAGACTACCGTTTTGGGTTCAACCCCAAAACTTGATATAGCGTCATCCAGTCGACCCATCAGAATTATTTGTATTGAAGACCCAGATGATACACAATACCAACCAACCTGCCCATTTTGCCACATTTAGTAGTAATCCAACAAAACAATACCACATTTAATAAGGCCTCGTACACATTAAGCATTCATATATTTTTACTCGTATCATTTTCTGCTCTGTAGCTGACTAGTATTATTTTACAGATATGTGCATGGTGTGCTCGGATTGTAACTTCCCTGACAATACGTTCCCACAAAGAAGACCGTTTTGGAGTTGCCCAACTCTCTGGTTGCAACGCTGCTACAACCTCTACCCTTTTGGCTTGCTTGTTAGCAGTTGAAGCTGTAATGGGTAAAAAGACTAACCTTCAATCTTCAAATGGGCAGTTTTTAATGGGCCCCACCGATATTAAATGGGCAGCATTGGGCCAAAGAAGAAAAGACGCAACAAATGGCATGGCATCCATTAAGAAAGACGGCCCTCACTACGCAAAAGCATATTATATGGCTGACATTCTCAGAACTTCAATTTACCAAATTGTGTCAAGTTTTCATCACGAAATGGTTACTGGTTCAAAAGGTGGATTGCTTGAGAAGGATTGGATCACTGCTGGTAAGCCTTTGTATGGAAGCCGTGAGCTTCTTGTACATAAGCTAAACATGTTTCTCGAGTTTCAAGCTAATTAGCGGTCTTGCTGGCTACATTATCTCCATTTTGCAGCGAAGAACACGAACATGGTAGCTACTGATATGTGGATTAAATTCCTTCTTTTGTTTCATCTTTTTCACCAGTATAATTAAAAACACTTGATGCTGGAGACCTTAATAGGTGTAAAGAAATTGATCCATCATATTTTGTTTTTTGGTTAGGCCTCGTTAACAGTCATTCGTTTAGTCTGTGCTTTCAAAATCGCTCTCATTTTCAGTCGGTGCTATTTTAATTTAAAAATCGTGAACAAAATGGATTCTGTAACCTGGTTACAATGAAAGGGTTGAAATGCCATGTAAACTAAGTTTGGGTATGCTGTGAAATACAGGTGATTGGCTATATCTGTACTAATGGATGAGCTAGTTATAAAATCGAACATGTTTGGGCGATTGGTCACAACTGTTTACTGTTTGGTACGACTTGGAATGTGTTGATTTGAGTTTTTATTAGACACTTTTGGCTTGGTTTTTGTAAGCATCTCTTGGCGAAAAAAGAAGCAAGTAACTCCCATGTTACACAAACTTTACATTAAAACATTTCTCTACTTGTGAAGACTTTAATCAGGACTGGCTACTCTATTTATCTAGAGGTGTTCAATTTCTTATATATGATTTGCCGATTCTTTTTAATGAGACATTTTTTATATGTTTGTCACATATGTGGATCATACAACTTTGTGTACCAAGAGTTATACCTTTTATTTCATAATCTTTTCCATAATTTAACTAGTTTAAGGTGTAAGTACACACGGTTCTTAAAAGTGAGTTATGTTAGAACTATTAAATGAAAAAGAATTTGCGTTATGGGAGCATAAGTTGAAACCCGATTATGTTCAATTGTTTATTTCTATACAGTAGCATCATGGTATGGTGGTATATTTGGCAGAAGTCTATAGGCTCAGGTCCATTAGGGTTAAATTCATGTTACATTTGCTGGTCAGTAATAAAGTTAAACCTACAAGAAATCAATATTCAACATTATCAACATGGCGTAATACCCGATAACCATGGACGGAGCTTCTCAAGCCCTTTTGAACATGCCATATTATTCTGACATAGCAATAGAAAAGAAAAAGTTGGCGATTACTATATATGTCGACACAAATTATTTAGGTGTTGGCAGAAGAAATTCTATGTACACTTGAAGCTAACAATCGCCAACATTTTGCTGCACATACCCTAATCCCTGAACTTCTATGCCTACCATGTTGTCTCTACAAGAGCCGTTTGATATTCAAACTCTAAGAATTGCTAAAATACATTAATTGCATGCATAAAGCTTGTGTCTTATAGAGTACTATTGTTATGATGTTTCAACATATAGTAAGTTTTTAATTACTCACTTTGTATTAATATTAGAGAATTGTTATATCCTCATACAATTTCTTTATACTTATCATCTTATCCATATATAAAGATGACAAATGGAATCTATGTTTTCTCTTTCATCATATGTAGGATATAGCAACCCTCTAATATTAATACACAAGGAGTAAAAACTTACTATATGTTGAAAACATCATAACAAATAAGACACAATTTTGTCTTACATATCATTATACTCATATTATTGATCCATGTGAAAAAAATGGATGGATAAGATGATGAAAGAGAAAAAGTGAATTTCACTTGTCATCTTTATACGTGGATAATTTGATAAATTGTAGGAGGATATAAGTTTAAGCTTGTCATCTTCATATCTGGGTAGAATGATAAGTGTATTCCATTTGAATTTGTCTCAAAATAATTGTCCTTACTCAAATATAGAAGTTGAAAACTAACTTATATTGATTTAAACTAGTAAATCTTTGGCCGCTCGTTGCGACGACTATCTAGTGTCTAAATTCTGCAGTCTCGTTACTCTTTTACATTAGTCATTTTGTAGCGATTTTCTAAAATATAGACCTTCTCAGCGTGCACATGAATGTTATATTTTGAGTTCGTTAAAATGTTAAATATTTAAGAGCATAGAGTTATTATTAAATTACAGGCACATTAAGCCGGAATTAAAACAAATATATTCCAAATATATAAGCTTAAAACCACAATCTCTACTACATATAATGCACACATGATTTTATTTAAGTGTTGAATACCTATAATACCCTTTAAAATTTCATTTCCCACTTAAAATTTCAAAAAATATTGATTTAGAAAACATGACAAGTTTTTAAATATTTGTCTAAATAAGGCGATGTAATTTTTCTATTGCTATAGGAAATAGAAAGTCAAAAGTTGTCGTCCATTTAGAAAACTGTCCATTTTTCTAAAAAGTAAAATCCTTCGGAACATTTATAAGGTGAAAACCGTCATTTTTTTATCATGTAAAAACCGTCATTTTCCTATTGATACAAGCAACCGTCCATTTTCCCGTTGATACAATCATAGCTCATGTTTCATGATCAATGTTGTATTTTTTTTCAAAGGTAAAAGCCATAAAATACCCACGAAAACTTTTAAAATCGTCCCGACTTGACCAACGAACTAATTTTCGTCCTGACTTAACCAACGAACTTGTTTGTTATGTGACAATATGACCAATATGACCGGCTACATTTTCACGTCATTTTTTTTGCAAAATCAGTTAATTCCATTCCAGCGTGGCTACTTATCCACCTTATTAACCCGAATCTTTATTACCCGGCCCGTTTGTACCCAATACCCTTTATATATTACCGTTATAAACCGAAATTCAATACCCTTTATCCCGATCCCCAAATCAAGCAGTCAAACCCTAACACCTTCAAACTCCAAAATTAAAAGATGGATACAATTAATTATCAAGAACCCATCCCTGCAGAGTGCAAATGCAAGCTCCCATTGATGGAACTCACATCATGGACTCCCACAAATCCATGTAGACGTTTTCTTGTTTTCCCCAACCGATACGTATGATTATTTTGTTTTTTGTTGTTTTATTTAACTTATGCCAATTGCATTGTTGTTTACTAATGTTTAATCTTTAGAAAACTGGTGTCAAGAAGTATAAGAAGTTTTACTGGTATGATCCAGAGTTGGATAACGCTTGGTATATGGGGCATTTGTATGGAATGTATGGACAGCTTAATCCACATCAAATCCAAGACATTGCTACTAAGTTAACAAGCCATGAACAATTAATTATCCTCCAAGATGAGTTGGCTGGCCTACAAGCTGAACTAGCACAAACCCAAAAGAATGCAAGGTTCTGGAAGACAATTTTCATGATATTTTCAGCTCTAGTATTTGTTGTTTATCTAATGAAGTAGGGGTAAAAGCTATAACATACCTTATCTTTTGTGAATGTTAATTGTAATGAAATGTATGTGAAGACTTAAGTAATCAACTACCCTTTATGTTATGAATTGTTTTTATGATATGAATGTGTTTTATCTGCACACTGTGGAAAGAGGTGCATACTGTGTCTGCACAATTGAAAAGTATAGGTTAGTGGCAGTCACAGTGGGGTGTGCAACAACTTGCATTCATAGTGGGATTTTGCCTATATAAGGGTTGTCTTAGGCTTAGTGATCATATGCATAGCTAAGAAATACAACAAACCATGTCCTGGTTACATAGAATTGCGGAGTTGAGGGAATCGACCCAGTCTGACAACTAGGAAGATGTGTTGGTTTTGTATTGCTGGAGGGCCAAAGAAGATGACCTTAAGGTGGCGCGTATGATCAATAAGTTGTGTGTGAAGTTGAGTGCTGCAATTCAAGAACATCGCATGTTTACTCAAGAGCTTGAAGCTTCCTCTGGGTGGGTGATTATAAAGCAAAAGACATCTGAGTTCTTGCAAGAGCTAGCAGAGAGAGACGATGAGAGGGTTCAACAGTTACAGGCCCTCGCGAGGGAGACAGAGGAGAGGGCTGCTGAGAAAATGGTTTTCATTGAGAAGTTGAAGCCCTTTTAAGGGTCTAAGTATTATGTTGTGTTGAATAAAACTGTGAACAATGGCGTGCGTATGTTAAGCTATCTACCATTGGAATGTGTATGTGTGTTTATTAACATATTAAGATATATGTTCATCTTTGTACCATTGGCATGTGTATGTCAAGCATTAGAATAAATAGTTTATGCAGTTGGGAACATAACTAAGCTGTTTTGCACATGGGTTATGCCCAGACAATTACTAGTAAATGACAAGCAATAAAAGGGTCAAAAGCATCATGCTTTGTCTTGATTAAAGATAGTCAAAGGTACAACTACATAGTTCAAGACACAAAATTGCCACAAAACATGCAAGGCCCATAAAACCTGCAAATACCACATGCTATTATACACAATTTTGACCCCTACATATTACAAACCAAGTTCAAATCCAAAATATGCATTACAGTACTTAAGTCAAGTAAATGACTAATCATCTACATCAAATGCCTTATCAAGAGTGCTACCTATTCCATGCTTGTCAAATTGAAAGGCTTTTTTTCCTTTATGTTGGCAATCCTTTCAGATCTTCTACGATTCTTATGGTAAATCCTTATACCATCTACATGTGATGGTGGCCTGCCTCTTTTCTTTTTTGGTGCACTGGCTTGATCTTCAACAGATTCTTTTCCTTTTGCCTTTATCCACAGCTGGTGCAGACAAATCTTTAACCATTGCAGACACATCAGTTGTCTCACTTGCAGGTGCTTCATCAATATTTTTTGTTGTAACATTAGTTGTATCCTTCACCCAAACACCTGACTGTTGGGTAGGTTGAGAATGAATGCTTGGAATAAAAACCTCAGCATATGCCTGATTAAAAGGCGCCTCTTCAATTAAATCTTCTCTGAAGTTAGCAGGATTAAAGTAATATTGATTTCCCCCCCCCATTCTCTTTTTTCTCTCATTTCCTTATCAAACCTTTCTTGTTCAGCATCTATTCTTGCTTGTTCTCTGACTTGTTCTTCCATGCATTACCTAAATGCCATTTCATCCAACTACAATTGATATTCTTGTATATTACAGTAATAGTTAAGGATTGGTTGAAGAATAAATAAAACTTAAAGTCTATGCTAACACATACCTCTTCAGAAGTTAGTATCCCTATGCTACTTGACCCAGCCATTCCACCACCTCTTGTACTACCAACACCTCTGCTACCTTTTCTACCACCTCTTCTACCACCACTGCTAGCTATTCCACCACCCCTTGTACCTCTTCCTCCACTACCTCTTCTCCCTCCAACACTAGCTTCACTAATGCCACCCATTCCACTACCACTGGCTTCATTTCCAATTCCACTTCTACCTCTACCCCTGCCCCTAGATGTACAATGACCAACTACAACTTGTCTTTTTCTTCCTGGTTGTTTTTTCTCAACAGTAGGTTTAGGTGTTGGGTCTGCCGTACATAATGCCATATTGTGACCCTTTTGCCAACAATTTGTGCAAGTCATAATCCTACCCACCCTACTGGTATGACTACCACTACTTTCATAAGGGGCTTTGATTCTAGCTTTTTGAGGTCTACCACGCAACCTTCTTACAAGTGGTGGTAAAGGTGGAACATCATTAGTCCTTTTCCACATATTTGACCCAAATACAGGTTTAATTAAAAATTGATAGGCATTAAACCAACATTCTTGACTATACCAATATCTAACACCTAAATCTAAGTCAATTTTACAATGCAAGTAGGCTGCCACATCATGTACACAAGGAACACCACTTAATTCCCACATTCTACATTGACATACCTTGTGTTATAAACTAACACCGTAACTTTAATCATCTTTCCTAAATTCCAACTCTTAGAAACCACTTGGAAAGACAATCCATTCTTTGTCATAAAATAACACTACAATGAGTATATTATTAAAAAGATTTAATTAAAATTATAAGTAATTGTATTTACCTTTGTTTCTCTTTTAGGATCTCTAACCTCTTTCTTACACTAGGTGTTATTCTATCTTCTAAGTTGAAAGCAAGCTTATTCATTGCAACTAGCCTTTGCATGATGTACAACCTGATCTCCTCCAACATGGTGATAATATGTTTTTGTCTTGGACCCAAAATTGCTCTGTTAAAACTTTCAGATATTCCATTCTCTAATGCTGCACATCTCCTGTCCATCTTAATGAAAGCCCTTGACCATGAGTTAAGATTTCTTTGAATCAGATAATCATAAGCACCTTCATCTATCTGTTTTATCTAATCCATGATTTGCATAAACTGTTGTTCTAGTATACAAGATGTTGCAGCCCAAAAAAGTATTTGGTATTGAAGTCCACTGTATTTCTTTTTAAAATTGGCATATATATGCCTTGTACATTTTCTGTGCCCAGCCTCTGGTAACCAATCATTCACAGCATCAATTAATCCCTGAATGGCACACAAATACTCATTAGAGCATATGTTAGGTATATAAACATTTATTCAACAAGAATAAAAGTTAAACAAAATTATACCTTATGTAAATCAGATATGATTGTAATTCTATTTCCATCATTAAAACTCAGATCATCATGCAACAGATGCAAGAACTAACCCCAATTGTCTGCATTCTCAACCCTTACTACAGCCTATGCAATGGGATACATTTGGTTGTTTGCATCCCTACCCATGGCTCTAAGTAGTTCCCCCTACATGTATGTTTTAGAAAACACCCATCCAAACCTATTACCTTTCTACACCCTGCCAACCAACCATCCTTGACTCCTTTAAAATAGATGTATATCCTTCTGAAAGTTGCAGACCCATTAGCAGACTCATCTACATCTAATCTACATGTAGACCCAGGGTTTGAGTCTAGTAGTGCTTGCATATACTGATAAAGTTTCCCATAATGCTCTATAAGCCCACCCTCATGATCAAATAATGCCAACTGTTTTGCTCTCCTACATTGTCCTAGACTAACATCTATCATGAACTTTATCTTTGTCCAGCTCATCTTTTCCTTAAAGACATGAATGGATCTTCAATTATTTCTTAAAAAAACTACAGAGCAATCCACCTATAACTAACAAGAGATCCCAAGTTGTAATTCCTACAACATTTATGTTCTGAAATGAGAGACTTAATCTGAAATGAATGCTCATTAGACATCCATGAAGCATACATTCTAAAAGGAAAAACAACTTGTTTAGACTTTTGTACTTTCTTCTTTGTCCATTTAGGTGATTGACTGGTTCCCTCCCCAGAATCTGAAACAAGTTTCTTCTTAACAACTTTTTTTAACAACTTTCTTTTTAACAACTTTCTTCTTAACACCTTTCTGCACACCACTCCTAACCTTATTTTTCATCACCCTATCTTTATTACCTTTTTTACCTGCACATCTTCCATCTTCCACATTTCTACCATAATAAACCAACACCTCTCTACAATCATTTTCCATGTACCATAACTGTTAACCATGAGGCTACACCATAGTTTGCCAATGCCAACTTTAACTGAATGTGGATCCTCATATCTCATGCCTAGAGTTTAGGTTCCATCTTAACCCAAGATGTCAGGGTCAAAATGCGGGTTAAGTACATCGCTTGGACCTTATTCACAGCAATCCTATTTGAATTCTATGTAGGATCAACTAGTGGTTTATTAAATAACGAAAGTCAAAACGTTCTAGTTGATTAAAGAAAAATGAAAAATACAAAAAGATGTGTAGGAATAGGTGTATAGATAAAAAAAATGGTAAAGACGGGGATTTTTAAAACTTATGAGTCTTTGACTTCCTCGATGAACACTTTGCTACTTTTCAAGGTTATTAGTCGAGGGTGATTGAGATTCTTAGTTTTCTAAATGCTTACTTCATAGCATTGCGTGAGGACACGGCAATACCTTAGTATGGGGGATTTTGGTATGTGTTTAATTACACACACCTTTTACCTTTAAAAACAAGTTAAAATAACCAAAAACGGACTTAAAATGCCAAATATATGCTTGTTTTGCTAATTGTGTTGTGCAGGAACGGATATCTAAGAAAAGGACGAAAAACGAAGCCAAAACGACAAAACCGGACACGGAATGGAAAAGCGTGGAAAAGACAAAGTCAAGACAAAGCCCAAGTGTGAAAAAGTCAACCAAAGTCAACCCCGACAAATCCAAAAATCAAAAAGTGAAGAAAAATAAGTTTAGGGACCAAAATTGCCAAGTCCCTAACTTATTTAATGAAGGAAAAAGAAGAAAATACTCACAAGGGCCAAAACTGCCAATTGCCCAAAGTATTAACCACAAGGGCCAAGTCTGCCAACTAGCCAAAGTTATAACTCATAAGGACCTTGGGTGCAATTCAAATATAACGTTGGGGGACTATTTCTGTCAAAGTCCCCAAACATTCATTAACCAAGGACTGAAATTGCGAAAAGAGATATAACCTTGAGGGACTATATGTGACAAATCATCAAACTTCACCCCTGGATTTGAGTTACTGTATATCTTCCTCATTAATTTCCCGCCAAACTTCAAGCCCCACCTCTGGCATTTCCCCCCTCCTCGTTTGCTGTCCACAACCCTCCAAAACCATCACCAACACTTACCCCACCCCCCACATGGATGTGCCAAGCTGGCAATCCAAAATCCCTCAAAAATTCATCAAAGGCTGTTATAACTCGGATTGGGCACCAAGGTAAATGAAGGGCCAGGATTTGCTTTGGAGTCCACTCTCACAACAAGCACACAGCTCAAATGTGTCTACAAAGAAACACACCAGGAAGAAGACAAGAGAACCCCAAACCCTAGCTTATTTTTGGCTATAAAAGCCTTTGTAAGCCCTGGAGGCCATAGTTAGTTTTTTTTAGTGTGTAAGTTTTAGAAGTTCAGTTTTAGTTTGTTTAAGTGTAACTTAGTTAAACTTTCATGTACTTGTAATTTCTTTTAATGAAAATGGAGATTTAAGTTTAAAATTGTTGTCCAAGTTCTTGTTCCTTGAAGCTCACTTTTAAGCTTAATATAAGTCAACTTATAAATCTGTTTTTAAACTGTGATACAAAAATTTAAGAAAAATCCAAAAGAAAGGAAAAAGCTACTGTTTGATTAAGCTAAGGATGAATGAGCAAACAAGGATGGCTCATTGGGTTTCTTAGTTTAGCTTATTTATAAGCTTGGGTAGGTCTTAGAGCTTATTTAGGTGCACACAATCCTGTTTTGAGCAAGGATTAAAGGTATGCTTTCTTTTTAAATTTTAGCTTATTGTTACTGTAGCATTGCTTATTGTGGCTTATTTTCAGCTTATCTATGTCTTTTTGTGCTTATTTGTGTTTATTTAAGCTTAAAAATGTCCTTTAGTTGCTCTTGTATCATTAACCTGTCCATTGCTTAAAACTGTCTAAGTTAGCTTATTAATGCTGTTAGCTTATAAGCTTTTTAAAATGCTTATTTGTGTTTGCTTTTCACTTTTTATTATCTAAAATAGCATGTTTAGTGGTTGTCTTTAAAACTTAGGGCTCAATTCAGTCTTTGTAAGTGGTAAATTCGTTTTTTAAAAATATAAGAGGGTGTTTGGGATAAGCCCAAAATGGGTCAAAACAGGAAGGTTATGGGTTGGTGTCAATTGGTTAACTTTGGCTTAAGTCTTTAAGCTAATGTGAGTCTGTTTTTCCAAAGTTTTTAAGTCCAAAAGGTGTCTTTCAAAGTTTTCCATTATATTTTTTAGTTTGTTAGTTTTAAAAAGGTTCCAAAGTGCTTATTTAATTAAGCTGATTAAAACCAGCTTAGGAGTATTGTTTTCTCTATCTTTTTAGAGTCAAAATCTAATAGGTTAAGTATCTTTGGGTCTCTTTTATCTTTGTCCAATCTGTCAACTATTTCTAAGTTTTCACAAGTGAAACAAGTTCACTTTAAAACTATTTAGAGTCAGATAAATTATTTTTATAGCTTTTAAAAAATCTTGTGCACAAGTTCATTTCATGGTATTATGCATCTGTTTTAACTAATTTTTTGATTTTGAGCTTATTGGAGAGCTTATTTTTAAGCTAGGTTTTTTCACAAAATCCTTTGTTAAAACTGTCCTGGTGCTAGACACCCTTTTTAAAGCCAACTTATTTAGCTTATTAGGGCCCTCAATGCCCAAGCTTTGGCTTTTTCCTAAAAGCCAAGATAAAGCCTTTGTTAACACTACTTTTCAAGACCTTAAGTCATCCTTTTGATTGCTTATTTTTAAGCTCAAAGTAGGTTCTTTGACTGTTTCATTAAGCATAGTGTAGGAAATTGCTTATTTTCTTTTCTGGCTTATTAGGTGTTTACTAATGGTCGAATTTAGCTGATTTTAGTTATAGTTGCTTATTAGGATTAAGTTTTCCCTTGTTTTTAGCTTATTTTTCCCCTTAACAAGTTTATTAGACTTAAAATTTACCCTAGTAGTACTAACTCTCAAGTTAGTACTGTTGAGTGTTTAAGCCAATTCCTGGCTTATTGGGTTTCTTTTATTTGCTTATTTTGTTCCTAGAGATTCATATTATTTGAGTGTTAAGCTGTGTGTGCTCATTTTCCAACTTTGCTTGCTTATTTTGTGTTAACAGTCAAAAAGATTTAGCCATTTTAGCCTTAAGCTTATTTAAGCTTTCTGTCTAGTTTAAGCCCTTTTCAGCTTATTTAGTTGTAGATTTTAACTAATTAGTGCTTACTTAGGATAGGTTAGATAATTCATTCAGCTTCTTTGTTCAAAAGTTAGCTTAGTAATCTAAAAAGTCAAAAGCCATAAACCCTTTAAGCTTTAAGCTGCTGTCTGTTTTAAAAAGCCCTTTTTCAGCTTATTTATAAGCATTTTCAAAAAGTCGTAGTTATGAAAATTGTTAAGCTCAAGGAGCTTAACAAGTTTGTTTGAAAAGTTTTTGTAAAAAAAAAAAAAGGGGAGATAAGGGGAACCCGGGTAGTCAAGACTCGAACCCGGCCTCTAAAACCCACAATACACCCTTTTTATAACCAAGCCTTACCGCTGCCCCTTTGGACTTCTACTTTTCAGAGTCCAAGTGTTTAGGGTATTTTAACCCTTTTTCTGGCCCTTAAAGCTATAGCGTTTCAGCTTATTTCGGCTTATTTATAACCAACTTTGGGCTTCTTATATTTTCTTAGGTAGATTTTAGGTCTAGTATTTTTAGTAAAAATTTTTCAGATTTTTTTAAAAATAGATTAGTATTTTTATAATTTAATTTAGTTTAAAAGATTTAAAAAATTCATAAAAATATAAAAATTATCAAAAAAATATTTTTCCCTTTTTAGAAAATATTATTTAGTCATATTTACGTAGAACAATATAAAAATTTTCGTAAGGATATTTTTGTAATTTTTTTTGATTTTTAAAAGCACGGTCTCGGGTAACGAATTTTGTTTGGAACACGGTTTTTGGGTCAAACGACCTCCGTTTTCAGTCTAGTCTTTTTCATTCTTCATTATTAGTTCCCTAGAGTAGTTTAGAAGTAAAAATTTCTTTGTAGGGTTAATTTTGAAGATTTTAGGTTTTTGACCCCTTGTTCGGAATTCCTGCTCTCGTTTTTCAGCTTAATTTCATAATTTTTAGGTTTTTCTCAATCGTTTTTGTCTGTTATTATTTAACTTAGCTTTCCACACTCTCAAATCTTTTCTCTCATTCAAAATCCAATCTTCCGACTGTATCGATTCTCCAGTCCAGCCTCGTTGGGATAAACGACCCGGGAACATTCTATACTACGATCCAGTTTTAATGAGATTATTGTAGTTTTTTTTAGATTATATATATTTTATTTTATTATATTATATATATAGTTTGAAAAGATACTAATCAATTTTTGGCGCCGTTGCCAGGGAGGCTGTGAAACCGTTTATCGTTACGTTTGGCATTTGTGTTTGAATCTGTGAATATTATCATATAAAAAAAAGTACAAAAATATTTTCATTTTCTTTTTAATATAATTATCATTTAAAGAAAAACTAAATAAAAAAAAACCAAAAATATAAAAACATTGTCTTTAATTATCAATGAAATTCACAAATTGGTAAAAATACCAAAATATAATATTCTCAATTGAGGTATTATCATAATAACTTCCGTGTGAACCTTGGTTGAGGTCCCAATTCGAACGGAAAAAGATTTTAAAACGGATGCCTTTTTGTCTCTTGCGAGGTACGGTTTCACCTTTTAAAAGATAAACAAACTCTAAGAGGTATAGCGGTTGTTTCCTAGGAACTACTGATCCTAAAGGAAAAAGGTTTTTATAGCTTCGCTTCGGCTGCTTTCTCCTATCTCCGCTCCTTGTGCGTTTTTCTTTTCGAATAGTTTTTTTTACCGAGAACTGTCGATAATTTAGTTTTTAAGTTGTCTCTATCGTTTCCGTTTGATTAAAATAAACGAGAATTATACATTTGATAAACCAAAAAGAAAAAAAAATTAGTGTAAAATTTCTTTTCTTAGTGTATGCACACTCGTTCCCAAACTCGTAATCTTCATAATCAACAACACCAGGCCCCACCACCTGTTGTTGAACCATTCAATCTTGAAGAACCACTTGAAAATCCACCTCCTCCTATAGTTACGATGGACGATCAACGTACTATGGCTCAGTTGCTTGAAGCACCCACCGCGGGTTACGAGGATGCCATCGTTGTGCCCGAAATCACCCGCGGACCAACTTTGACTTAACACGGTCTGCTTAACCTCGTTCATAACAAGCAATTCTTAGGACATGACAAATAAGATCCCTCATGCCCACATCCGATATTCTATCAACAACAAGATCCACTTCTACGTTGAAGTTTCCGACGTCCCGAGTATGTCCGGTACAGCTTATGCATTTCCCCATTTTCCTACGAGGAGCAGCCCGGATTTGGCTTGAGAAAATAAGGGGGAAACCTCGATCGATTCAAACAAGGGATGAATCTTGTTCAAAATCTATCAACAAATTTTTTTCCCTCCTACTAAAACCACAAAATCTTCGAAATGAAATCCACAGATTTCACAAAGATTGATGAGAAACTTTTTATGAAGCTTGGGACCGATTTAAACGATCATCTTACGGCAAGTCCACATCAATGATTTTCAAGTTGCATCAACCTCATACAGTTCTATAATGCCTTGAACTCTAACGATCAAGATTCGTTAAATCCACCGCGAGTAGGCGGGTGGCAACTTTTTGATAAAATGCCCTCTTGATTAGCCTAAGAAATCATTGAAAGCAAATCCAAAGTTCGTGAATCACACACCAAACCCGGTTGGTTGCCAAAGTGATGCGAGCACTTTCCCCCCCGAATCTCTACCGAAGTTTGAAGAGTTAATTGAAAGATATGTGGTGAAAAGCTTTACTCCTTAATAAGAAAAATCAATCTCCCGCTCCTACTCCTGTCAAAGCGGTGAGGAAAGTCTTGTTACTTGCGGTGGTGCTCATTCCTACAAAACTGTCCAACCACTCTCTGCAATGTTTTATCGAGATAATATTCCAGAATAATGTCTCTCAAAGCAGCCGCATCTAACTACAACTCAAGGAAACCACCGTTATCGAGCCCCCGTTTTCAAATCAAATTCAATTTCGCCCTCCTCCCCCGGTTTTCCCCTCCCTTGCAAAACAATCATAATGTGCAAAATCAAGGAAACAATCAGAATCGTTACAACCAAAACCGGGGGAATTTCAATCAAGCTCCAGCTTACCAACCCCCAGTTTAGCAAGGTCAAGTTTATCGACCTCAAGTTGTTCAACCTCCTGCTTATCAAGCTCCCGCCTATCAAGCTCCAGTTCCTCAGACACAAGGTGTGTCTAAAACCGATTTTGATAGCTACGTAAAGGCTAATGATGCGGTTATGAGGAATATGACCAAACCAAACAAGTTTGCAAACTACAAAGGTCAAAACCTACAAACTCAATTGAACAACTTAGCTACTTCAAATCAAAGGCTTGAAAGTATGCTAGGTAACTTTATCAAAATAAATACCGCCTCTACTTCGGGAACTCTCCCTAGTAACACCATTACTAACCCGAAGGAGGATTTAAAGGGTATTACCACTCAAATGTGTAGCTTACAAAGGGACCCCACATTCAACTACTTCTTCTTCTAACGTAGTAGAAGACGGAACCCCGAGGTCACAAAGGCGACGATGCCTTCCTACTAATAACAAGCACCGAAGACAACCAAAACCTCTCGTTGTCCCCTGTTATCCATCATGAATTAATCTCTGAGACCCGAAAATCTCCAGGTATACTTAAAGCCTAACCAAAAAGCATCGATTCCCAAATTACCTCAAGAAGAAATGATGAAAGACGTCGTGGAGAAAGCTAACGACCCAAATTGAGAATTCTAACGAAATCTTTATGAGATTTGAGTTATTCGAAATTAGCTTTAAAACGATGGCCTATGATGCTTATGCCAACATCGCCATACGTCTCTAAAAACCTTAATCGAACAAAGGAAAAGTTAGTGAAATGTGCTAGAACCCCGTTATGAATGAGAATGCTCAGTGCCGTCATCTAAACAAGTTACCGAAAAAACTTGAGACCCGGCAGATTTCTTAATTCCTTGTGATTCTCTGGATAATACAAGCAAACGCCTTGGCCGATCTGGCGCAAGCATTAATCTTAATGCCAGATCCGTCTTGGAAAAATCTCTCTCTTCCGAACTAAACCCCGACTTGCATGACCTAAGTTAACGACCGTTCAATCTCTGAACTAATCGGAATCAAGCAAAGACGTCTCTATGTAAAGGTGTGAAAGTTCCAATTTCCTGCAGTTTTCGTGGGGGGTGGGGTCGTCGATTTGAGTCGGGCAAGACCCGAGTACCCTTAATTCCTCAGGAAGGAGCTGCTTAAAGACCAGTCCGTGCATTTAATCGAATGTATACGAAGGTGAGATAACCCATTCGGTTGGGCATAGAGCCATTAACATTCAATCTCTGGACCAGACATCGAGATACACGAGCTAAATTAAACAACATATGATGGCAAACCGAATTGACGTCATTGATATGGCTTGTGAAGAATACTCTCAAGAAGTTCTTGGGTTTCTCAAATGTGATCTCGAGACAATCCCCACTCCTTACTAATGATCCAATCGTCTCTAACTGTTTCTCATACTTTAAACCTCCAATTGGGACAGTGACTTTCTCCGTTTTCGAAGAAGCCGACTCTTTTCTTGCTATAGAGGATGATCCGACTTCACCGGAAGTTGATCCAACATATTATGACCCTGATGGGGACATTCTTCTCCTCGAAACAATTCTTAATAGTGATCCCTCACCACCACCTCCCAATCAAGAAAATTATTTTCCGGAAACTCGAAAAGATCTTAAAATCTGTGAAGCAAAGTCTTCAATTAATAAGCCCCCTGAGGTTGAACTCAAGGACTTGCCACCTCATATTGGAATACTGCATTTTTGGAGGTGGAACGCAAGTTGCCCGTCATAATTGCAAAAGATTTAAAGAATGAGGAAAAGGCAGCTTTAATCGAGGTTCTTAAGTCCCACAAGCGAGCCATCGCTTGGAAACTTTCTGATATCAAGGGTATTGACCCAAAGTTTTGTACCCACAAAATTCTCATGGAAGAGGACTACGAACCAACGGTTCAGTATCAAAGACGGGTAAACCCAAAAATCCACGACGTCATCAAGAGAGAAGTTGAAAAGCTTCTTGACGCCGGATTGATTTATCCGATCTCTGACAGTCCATGGGTAAGCCCGATGCACTGTGTACCGAAAAAGGGTGGCATGACCGTCGTAAAAAACGATGAGAATGATCTTATTCCGACTCGATTGGTCACAGGGTGGAGAGTGTGCATCAACTATAGAAAGTTGAATGAAGCTACCCGAAAGGACCATTTCCCACTTCCCTTCATGGACCAAATGCTCGAAAGACTCGCGGGAAACCAATTCTATTGTTTCCTCGATGGCTTTTATCGGGTTATTCCAGATTCCATAGACCCGAAGGAACAAGAAAAGAAACAACCTTTACTTATCCCATACTGAAACTTTTGCCTATCGTCGCATGCCTTTGGGCTATGGCCACTGCACCGGCAACGTTCCAGACGATGTATGATGCAATCTTCCATGACATGATCGAGAAAACGATGGAAGTGTTTATGGATGACTTTTCAGTCTTCGAGAATTCTTTCTCTACATGCCTATCCCATTTGGACAAAATGTTAAAATGGTGTGAAGACACCAATTTGGTCCTCAACTGGGAGAAAAGCCATTTCATGGTAAAAGAAGGCTTGTTTCCTTACACAAAATCTCCAAAATCAGAAATAGAGGTTGATCGAGCTAAAGTTGAGACGATATCGCCAAGCTCCCTCCAACTCACACGACAACTGTGAAAGTTTACCCCCGAAGTTTTTCTTGGGCATGTGCCCGATTTACCCCGACGATTCCATACAAGACTTCTCAAAAATAGCCCGCCCAACTGACTCACCTGCTTGAAAAAAGACCCTATTTTTCGTCTCAAAAGAGTATGTAACGAATCCTTTAATACACTTAAAGAAAATTGACTTGAGCTCCATTTTGATTGCTCCCCGACTGGGACTTGCCCTTCGAACTAATGTGTGATGCAAGTGACTTTGCAATTGGGCATCATAACCAAAAAAAAACAAGGGCAACGAAAGAACAACATTTCTAACAATACACTATGCTAGTCAAAACCATGACGAAGCTCAAGCACACACACTACGACCAAAACAGAAAGTGCTGCCGAGTTATGCATTTGAGAAATTTCAAGTCATATCTTGTTTTGTCTAAGAGCATAGTGTATACCGACCATTCTGCTATAAAGTACTCTTGCTAAAAGGATGCTAAGCCAAGACTGATTGCGGTGGTATCCTTTGCTCCAAGAATTTCGATGTTGTCATCCGAGACAAAAAGGAGCATAGAAATCTGGAGCCTAAGCCGATCATCTTTCCAGACTTGAGAACCCTCATCAAGATAAACTCGAGAACAAGGAAAATACGAAACATGCCTACTTCGAAACTCTTGTGATCGGGTTGCTCTTCATGTTGATTAGTACCTCCATGGTTTGCAGATTTCGTCAAACTACCATGCGGGAATTTCGTTGTCAAGGGAAGCATCCCAACAGAAATAACAATATTTTCAAAGATGTCAAACATCTTCTGTGATTGTCCCCTGTCCTTGTTCAAAATCTGTGCTAACAAATGATCGCGAGACAGGTGTGTGCACGGAAAGAAGCTCTCGACATCTCAGAAGCTTGCCACAATGACCCACGGGACCATACACGGTGCGAATCTCGACCCCAGAAAGGGTCTAATAAATGCCGGATACATTTGCCTTCATCTAACAAGGATGCCCGGGAGTTGGTTAAAAATTGCGACATCGTGCCAACGACAAGAAACATTACACAACGGATAGATGCCTCAAAATTCCAACCAAGTTTTTGTGAAACTTTTGACGTTTGGGCCCCACATCGACTTCATGTACCATTCCCAACTTCAAGACGTGCCAACAAATACATACTCGTGGCGTCGAACTACTGACAAAATGTAAAAGCAAAGGGCTCCCACCAAACGACGCCCAGATAGATATTTGCAAATTTACTAAACTCTCTTTGGCCAGATTTGGAGCCCCCCCGTAGCCATCATCATGATCTGGAACACTTTTTTGCAATGACCAGTTTGCAAAGGTCATGCTTAAATAGGAGTCACACATCGTCTCTCCCACCGCGTCATCATCCCAGACAAGTGGGCAGGTTGAAGTATCGAAACCGAGGTTTTAAAAAAATAATTCTTAAACGACAGTGGGCGAAAATCGTAGCCACTATGGTCGGACCAAAACCCTAAAAAAGATGACCTCTCTGGCCATCCTACACGTACAAAACACCCATCGGGTGCACTCCATACAAGCTTGTATATGGAAAGGCATGTCATCTACCGATTGAGCTAGAGCACAAAGCTTACTGGGCCCTTAAACATGCAAACTTTGATCTCAAAACCGCGGGTGATCAACGCAAAGTTCAACTCAATGAGTTAAGTGAACTGCATGATCAAGCCTATGAAAATTCTTTGATCTACAAAGAGAAAACTAAGAGGATTCATGACACAAAGATCAAAAACCGCGTTTTCAACGTTGGTGATCAAGTCCTCCTCTTTAACTCAAGATTGAAAATTTTCTCCGGCAAGTTGAAGTCCCGTTGGTCAGGACCATTTACCATTGTTCAAGTTTTTCCGTATGGCACCGTTGAGTTATCCCAAAACTCCGGGCCAAACTTCAAAGTAAATGATCATCGTCTCAAGCACTACTTTGGAGGTGATACCCAGTCTAATGGATACCCGGACCTCCAAACATTCCCTAAGGACAACTAAATTTAGGGAATTGGGTCAAGCTTAGTGACCCCAAACAAGCGCTTCGTGGGAGGCACCCCATGCTTATCCTAGTTTATCAGTAGTAGTAGTATGCTAGCTTAGTAGTAATGAATAAGTATTTAGTTGTTGTGAGAGGCTTGCCTCTTTCCTTTTCCATGTTTTGTGTTTTGTGCTGTATGACCATGAATCTCCCGAATTTTTGACAGCCGTCTCGTGCTCGTGTATTTGTCCTTCAGATCACCAGAGCTTCACAATCCTCATCTTCATTTTGGAAACCCCCCGATATCCTAAGCGAATCAACTAACTTTATCTTAAGCATACATCACTAAACGGCTTAGGATTTACGTAGAAACCCTTTCGTAAAACATTGGAGGAAAATGGTTCATTCTAGTATGGGGGTGGGGGGGAGCTTCGATTTGAATTGTGCTGCAAGCCGTTGTTTTATCACGTAATCCGATTTATTACCACCAAAATTCAAAAAAAATGAAAAAAATTTTCAAAAATAAAAAATAAGTGTTGTTTGACACAATTTTGACATTCCTACTCTGGGTAGAATAAGAGTAAATTTTGACACGATCGAAGCGTGTTGCGCTCTATCCTTGTTCCTTACCTATTAGACTAAGCGTTCGAAAATATTCGCGAAGAAATAAAAAAAAAATGATAGTGTAAGTATGAGCGGATGCTAAACAAGGATTATTTGGAAATCTTAATAGCTCATAACTGTAGTTTGTCGCTTTTTCTCCCATAGATTCTAACCTGATAATATACGTCTGACTTTGTGGAAATTAAACATAAATCAATAATTTTTATTAGTATATAGCAAAAACTTTAGACTTAATCAAATTTATACTTGAATTTTCAAAAAGAACTTTTCATCCCCAATACAAAAAAAATGATGAAAAATGCAAAAATATAATAAACTGTGATTGATAAAAGTTTGCTGATGCTTGCCCGCCGCTCACAAACCTAAGGATGTACAAAGCCTTTCAAAAGAAAACCCATAGTAAAAAATAATTCGATGAGGATAAAATTGCTGCATCTTGCCGGATTAACACAAAGTTTCTGAATAGTTTGCAACCGGAATGGTTGAAATATGTGACTCAAGTTCGTCTTGCTAAACAATTTATAGTAGATTCGTTCGATGATCTTTTTTATTATCTTCAGCAATTTGAGAAACTGGTTAATGCTTCAAGACCAAAGAAGTTAGAAAAGTCTCATGACCCTTTGGCTCTAGTAGCACACACGGGTTCATCCTCCAGACAAAAATAATCTTATTATGTGACACATCATACGCCTGTGGTTGATTATAATGATGAGTACCAATAGGATGATGTTCACAACAATTCTGAAGATCCTCTAGTCTCTGCGATGTTGCTACTTGCAAAAGCCATTACTCAAAATTTCTCTAATCCAACAAATAATCATCTTCGTGCTTCATCCAACACCAGAAATCAAGCAATCATTCAAGGAGACAAGGTGAATATTCAAAGCAGGAATTCTGGTAATACTGAAAGAAACAACAGACGAGCTTATGTTTAAGAGGAAGTTGTTAAGGGAATGAATGCTCCAAAAGAGACTGGGAATGTTCAAAGGACTCTTCGAACTCCATCTTCAGGCAATACTTCAACTGTTCAATGCTACAACTGCAGTGGAAAAGGACATTATGCTAGGAATTGTCCAAAGCTAAGGGTTCGTTACTCGAAGTATTTCATGGAGCAAATGTTACTGGCAAAACAGGATAAAGCTGGCGTAATTCTTACTGATGAGCAGAATGATTTTCTCTTTGCTGACGCATCAAGGATGGAAGAAATTGAAGAACTCAGTGCAAACATATGCTTAATGGCCAAAATTCAACCAGCTGATCATACTTCTGATGATGGGCCAAGCTATGTGGTATGTGTTTAATTACACATACCTCTTACCTTTAAAAACGAGCTAAAATAACCAAAAACGGACTTAAAATACCAAATATATGCTTGTTTTGCTAATTGTGTTGTGCAAAAACGGATATCTAAGGAAAGGACCAAAAACGAAGCCAAAACGACAAAATCGGACACGGAATAGAAAAGCGTGGAAAAGACAAGTCAAGACAAAGCCCAAGTGTCAGAAAGTCAACCAAAGTCAACCCCGACAAATTCAAAGTCAAAAAGTGAAGAAAAATAAGTTTAGGGACCAATTCTGCCAAGTCCCTAACTTATTTTATAAAGAAAAAGAGGAAAAATACTCACAAGGGCCAAAACTGCCAATTGCCCAAAGTATTAACCACAAGGGCCAAGTCTGCCAACTAGCCAAAGTTATAACTCGCAAGGACCATGGGTGTAATAACCTTTATAACACTCAGGGGTGTTTTCTGTCAAAACCCCAAACTTGTATAAACACAAGGACGTGTGGTACAAACATAATTATAACTATGAGGGACCATACTTGACTAAACCCCAAACTTTACCCCTGTTTTTAAATCACTGTATATCTTC
>BQNB010066821.1:14063-24480 GCA_026074375.1 Tanacetum coccineum | reverse complement strand
TTCTAGACCTTATACTAAGTTTATAATCCTTTAAATACATCTCCCATATCATTTTTATACCCTATATAACCTTAACCATTAATTTCTACTTTCACAGTTTCTGACTGAATTTTGTAGTCATTTTTATGACCATAAATAAAATACTAAAACACCTAGTTAATAGTTCTCCTTACATCCCCTAGCTCCCCAATGCGTTGTGCGCTACTATGATTTTTTAGAAAAAATAATACTAAGTGGAACTATTTTATAAAAATTCATCATTACAAAGTACTCAGATTCGGATCTGAACGCACACCAAACAGTTTGACGTCCTTAAAAATACATAGAAAATGTTTTATAGCTAGACCTTCGAACTAGAGTTAATAGACACCGAAAATATGACCTCTAATTTTTGGCTAACCCTAATTAGAATTTTAAGTAGGTGTTTTACTCCATGAAATTAGACCCAAATCTGACCCGTATTTACTGTTTTGACAACTTTTCTTGCGAAAATTAGTTGACTAACTTCCCGACCTCAAAACCTTTCGGAGCCGGACCTTTTGGAAACTAGACTCTCTGAACTTAATTTTAGGCTCAAGAAAATTGATGATTGCTATTTTTATGACCAAGTTATGATTTGTAAAAGATGACCTTTCAAAACTGCCAACTTTTAAATTCTGAATTTACAAACTCTAAAACCCTAATTACACATGCTTAACACAACTAATCAACCCAAAAATGATTTTTAAAGATCAAAACCCTAATTTTACAGATCTTATATAAACCCTAGTCCATCCTCAAAATTGTTACATGAATAATTAAAGAGAATTAAAATAGTTAGGGTTTATTAAAATACCTTAAACACTGATCTTGATACACAAGATCACCCACTTGATTCTAAATAAATAAAAAAATTCTCTTTTCTTCTTCCTTGGTCTGGGCCGGTCGAACAAAAGGGAGAGAGAGAGAAGGGTTTTGGTATTTATAGATTTTACAATTGTGTTTGAGATAAATACAAATTAGAATTTGAGTTGGTTTAAAACTTTGTTTCCTTTTCCTTTTTTTTCCAAAACCGGCCAAATAACACCCCTTTTTATTTTTTTATTATTAATTTCGAAATTTATACATATACATTTATTATTTATATTTTTTTTATAAAAATTATATTTATTACATATTCACTTAAAACCCTTATTAAATAAATATACCAAACTTAAAATAAAAACACTTACACTACTTAATATTATTATTTACACAAAACCCTTACATTTTGACATTTTTTTATAAAAACCTTTATTTATTTTACCTTTCAAACCTTTTAAATTAAAACTAAATTAAATGATTATAAATAAATTTTATTTCTAATTTTATTTTACTAACTTAATAAAACTAAGTTCTAATTTCTATATTTTCTAAACTAAACTTTTAATTTTACTAACTACTAACACTTAAAGATATAAATACGTATACATATACATATAAATACGTACACACATAGAATTATACCATCATTTTCATTGTCACTAAAATGTGAACAAAATGAAATGCTCATAACAACTTTAAACTCAATCACAATGAGACGATCACGCTCCATGGATTGGTAGCCAAACTCACATAAGATCACATAAACACATAATTATTATAGCACATAATGATATTCAAGTCAATACTAACGGTTTAACTAACCTGCTCAAAGCACAATTGTCACAGTATCCCCTCCTTAGGGAAATCCCCTCCCGAGATTTAACTACTAGGTTCACCAGCATTAGCAACAAACAGTTAGGGATACCTAGCTTTCATATGGTCCTCGCGTTTCCATATGAACTTAGAGCCACGCTTTGAATCTCATCTAACTTTCACAATCAGAAACCCGCTGCTTACAACTTCGCCTGCCCATACAAGGGTACAAATAGCAGTATAACAACTCTAAGCAAAAATAAACATCCAACTATATGAACATCGCCCGTCTTTGAGGAAACTCGTCAAAAACCTTAAGTTGTGTAACAACGTCATTCATAACCTAACCCCGCAACTCATCAAACAAGAACTGTCTTGGAACTAAGTTATGAGTTGTTACAAAGCTCAACGTTTTTGAAGAATCGGCTCGACTTCGAGTTTATTCAAAATATAACATTAACCAAACCACATAAGAACATTTAAGGGTGCACTAAGGTCTACCAGTACACTTCTTCAGATTCGACACATGGAATGTGTCATACACACTACTCAATACCTCAAGCAATCTCAAACTATAAGCTACAGGGCCGATCCTTTTAAGGATCTTGAATGGTCCTACATATCTTGGTGCTAACTTACCCTTCTTTCCAAAACAAACTACGCCCTTCCAAGGCGTCACCTTTAACAATATACGATATCCCACCTCAAACTCTTACGGCTTACGCCTATAATCAACATAGCTCTATTGATGATCTCTCGCCGCTTTGGGCTTTTCCTTTACCAACACTACCTTATCAGTCGTTTCTTGTACTAACTCAAGTCCAGTCAAACTACTCTCTTTAATCTCTGCCCATAGAACAGGCGACCTACATTTCCTTCCATACAAAGCTTTAAATGGAGCACATCAAATGATCGAATGATAACTACTACCAAAATTGATAACACATGCCCTCATTATATCTTCCAAAGTCTGCATCATATGTTTACTTTGTCTATCCGCTTAAGGATGCTAAGAAGTACTCAAATCCAATTGCGTCTCTAACATATTCTGCAGCGTCTGCTAAAACCACAAGGTAAATCATCCATCTCAATCTGAGTTGATCGTCACCAGAATTCCATTCCTTACTATTATCTCATCAATATAAATCCTTGCCAACTTCCCATCTTGAAATCTTCTTGTATAGCTAGAAATTAAGCTAACTTGGTCAGTCTATCGACCATCACCCAAATCACATCATACTCACTACTTTGACCTTGGAATTTTAGTGATAAAATCCATGGTGGTTCTATCTCATTTTCACTTAAGTATCTCAGGCTGTTGCAGCAAGCCAAAAGTCTTTGACATTGCATCCTTCACCTCTTAAACAAATCCGATAGTTGCTAACATATGTAGCAATATCCTTTTCTACACGTGGCTACCAATACATGTCTCCAAAGATATAGTACGTCTTATCCGCTCTCGGATGTACCAAGTATCTTGATGCATGGGTCTCATCCATTATACTTCCTACTAATAAAACCTAAATTAGATCCATAAAGTACAAATTCTCGTCTCCTTTTCTTTCCATCTGTTGATCTAAACCATGTAGCCTTTCTGTGAGTATGTTCTCTTGCTTGAATGCCTCACTTTGGGCTGCCAGTATCATTCCTTTTACTCGTCTTGATTTCACTCTCTCTTTTCTACTCAATGCACCACCCACTAGATTCGCTTTATCGGAGTATCACACAAATCATTCTTTAAAGTCTGAAAAGCCTCTTCTTGTTCTACGTTTCACTCATACTTCTGATTCCTCTCAATTAGGGAAGTAAGGGGGTTCAACAATCTAAAAAAAATTCATGATGAACGTCAGTAGTAACCTGTCAATCCTAAGAATAATCATTCAATTCTTCACTGCCTCACTCTTACTCGAGTCCATGTGATTGGGTTATGGTTGACCACGTGACCAAGAAAATGCACTTCTTCAAACCAAAACCCACACTTAGAAAACTTGGCATACAACTTCTCCTTCCTTAGTGACTCCAACACTAACTTTAAATGAACTTCATGTTCCTCCTTCGACTTTGAGTAGGTCAGAATGTCATCAATGAATACGATGATGACAATCCTACCTAAGTATAGTTTGCAAACCGGTTCAATAAGTCCATGACAACCGTCGTTGCAATTGTTACCCCAAAACGGCATACCGTAGACTCAAAAAGTATGTATCTTGTTCGAAAAGCCGGTCTTTGGAATGGCATCCACATGCACTCGTAGCTGCTATAACAGACCGAAAAATCTATCTTTAAGAAGGACACGCTCCTCTAACTGATCAAACAAGTCATCAATTAACGGTTTTCATTAATAGTTAAAATTGGTTCAGCTCCCTATAGTCGATACACATACGGAAAGATCCATCTTTCTTTTTTACGAATAACACAGGTGCTCCCCACGGCGAATGACTAGGTCATATGAAACCCTTATCTTGCAACTCTTGAAGTTGCCCAGACAATTCTTGCATTTCCGAGGGTGCCAAACGTATGGGAGACTTCGCGACCGGCGTCGCTCCAGGAACTAAGTCTATATGGAACTCAACTTGTCATTGCGGTTGTAGCCCCAACAAGTCTTCCGAAAACACATCAGTAATATCACGCACTACGGGTATATCACTTATCTATGTTTCATCTAGCCCTTAGCGTTCATTAAGGCTTTGGCGGCTCCTAAAGAACATCCCCATGAACTCGAAGTACAACATCACCTTCCAACAACTCTAACTACTTCTCATAACATACTATCACAAACTTCCTCTTGGACAACCAGTCCATTCCCACAATCACATCAAAGCTTCCACGACTCAACAGTATCAACGAACTTCAAGGGTTATGAACAATCGAATAGGATAACAAATGAATATTGAGTCAAAGGCTAGAATGCATATAGGAGATTCCACATATGCAAATAGACGTGGATCAAATGACATAAGAATCCTTTGAAAGAAAGGATACGTATATGCACCGAGTTAAAACGCAACGGAAAGAAAATCCAACAGTCGTACCACGTCAAATGAACACACAAAAAATATCAATACGATAGACTGAAATTCTTTATACCAATCAATCGACTTTAGAGACAGGTCAAATAAATAAGTTTTATTTATAAAAAACAATTTACCTATAAAATGAAAGTCACATTAAGTGATAAAAAACATATATTTTAAATAAAAAAAACATAGTCTTAAAATGTAATCTATCTAAAAATCATTTATGTGATTCCATAAAAATTAGCGATGGATATCAAATGGGTTATCGTATCTAACCACTATGAATCACTTTAAACTTGCTTTTTATAATAAAATAAAATCTATTTACAAAGATCATTTTATACACAGTTTTCTCCAAACACCAACACAATACTTCCAAAGGGTTTTTATAATTAAATCAAATTATAAAATAGTTACTCAAACAAAGACACCATAAAACCAAAAAGGGATCGTAAAACCCCATACACACTCCTCACAATACTATATTGTTTTGAAAACGAACGAAAATACCATAAACCCAAATACTCAAAAATAAAATCAAACTGAACTCGTACAAGAAAACTCAAGCAAGACGTTACGTACCCCAAAAGAAAACGTAAGGACTTAAATCCCAAAAATAACCGATCAACAGAGCAAACCTAAAAGCATCGATACTAACACGTCGCCAACGGGTTACAAAAACCAAGGGATATACAACTAAGGGTGATCCACACTATAATGATCCACACTAATATGTTAGAAACAATTAGTGCTTAAAAGAAACCTTTGATACTCATACGAGAAATCAATGCAACGAAAGAACTAACGAAACACGCCTATATCCGAAAGAGCAGATCCGAACAACCAATATACATCAAGACATCGAATAGGAAAAACCAGGTATCCTTACTAACAAAGTACGATAAAGGGATACTAAGCTTAGACTTAGGAAATCCGAACAAACAACCGAGCAAACGAGCAATCTCTATAATAGTAATACTAGGTATCCGCAAATACTAGATAGAAGGGAAACTTACTATCTATACAACTCAACTTAACATCTCCTCCGATTAGGGTAAGAGAATGATTCTCTACCCATACCACCATCCTTATCATGAATACACATATATAAAAAAAACATATTACACTACCACCTTACAACCAAACACAAATAAGGGCAATCATGGTCACAAGTCTACATGTGTGATGCCATTATATTTATGTTGGCCACCATAATTATAAGTGCCTCCTTTCACACGTGTACTTACTTCCAAGACTACCCATTTCAATCATAATTCACATATAAGCACATATACCACATTGCACATATTAAATCACTCCAACTTAACACATAAAGGATTTTCCGTCAAATAACTACTTACTTATATCAAAATAAAATTGAAACGACATAACGGAATAAAAGTCTCGCAACAATTCTCAAAATACGAAATATCCAAAAGAAATAATCAATAACAACATGACGAGGTAAAGGACGAGATAAACTTATGATGGGCCTCGCTTGGATTTGACTTTTCCTCCGCAAGAATCACCCATCTCCGCGGGTCCAGGCCTACTACGAGCATTCAACAAGCGATCAACTACCCTATCTCCTTTAATTCCATAAGAGGCTCCTTCTGAATTGGCTCCTCTTTTGGATCTCTATAACGCTTAAGTCCAATTGGGAAAATGGTTCCCTAACGAAAACTTCTTACGGATAAGGGGAGACATAGCTATAAATAGTAAGAAAGTAATATATACCATATTAGATAATAGTAGACAAAATAGCTAAATAAAAGTTAGACAAAATAAGATTATAAAAGCTATATAATTAGGGGAAAGTATAATAGTTATAATACTAAACACTTAGGCCCTAAAATAAAACTATATGAAGGACTCCTAGGTTATAGTCTAGGCTCAACCACCTACTTCTCTATAACTACAGGCTCTGATATCAATCTGTCTCACCCCGCCAAGGCAGAAACACGAGGCGTAACTTCATGGATATCATCACAACATAATGGTGTCAACAATAGAGAATCACTAAATGCATAGCTAAAAATAAAAGACACGATGTGTCATGACAATACCGAAAACAAGGAACAACATCTTGTATTAATGAAAAAGGGGTCTCATCAATACAAAGACAATGTCTCGCAAACCTATTAAATTAATAACATCCATGAATTTATGCAAACAAATACGAAACGAAATCAAATGAGAACTTGCAATGCCAGCCTAATGGTCTCTCTAGCCACTTTTATTAACTTCAACACCTTCCTAACGCTCACCTGAAAATGATGCTTAAAAACGTCAACACAATGGTTGGTGAGAGTCATAGGTTTACGATACCAATTCAACATTTAAATCAATTACTGTGATTAATAAAAACAAAACATGGCATGACAATTAAGCTGACTATTATACACGCTAACATGCATTCGTCTAAACAATCACCATTGGGACAGAATGTGTCCCTCGATCCAAACCACAAAGTTCGTCTTACAGTCATGGAGAGGAATGTTATCCCCAATCTCAGATTCTTAGTACCATATCTACACAATAACATACCCACACAAAGTAGGAAAAACCTCATACCCACAAAGTAGGCGAAAACCAATCCAATGTCATACCCACAAAGTAGGCGAAACCAATACAACATCATATGACATGCAGCGCATAAACATATAATAGCTACATAAAAGTCTATGCGTCAATTAAAATCATATAATCACAGTAATTAAAACATTTCAAAATATATTTTGCATCATTTACATCCCAAGAAAACATAGTAAAATGGGACTATGAAACTCACCTGATGCTCAGCTACTTGACATAATCTTGCACAAAATCTAACATAACAAAAACACATGTTACACTCGGTTAGGCTAAATGACCAAGCAAATGTAACAATCATATGATGGACTTCTAAACCTTATACTAAGTTTATAATCCTTTAGATACATCTCCGATATATTTTCATACCATATATGACCTTATTCATTAACTTCCACTTTCACAGTTTTTGGTTGAATTTTATAGCCACTTCATGACCACAAATAAAATAATAAAACACCTAATTGATGGTTCTTCTTACATCCCATAGCTCCTTAATGAGTTGTGAGCTACTGTGATTTTTTAGAAAAAATAATACTAAGTGGAACTATTTTATAAAAATTCATCATTACAAAGTACTTAGATTCGGATCTAAACGCACACCAAAATGTTTAACGTCCTTAAAAATACTTAGAAAATGTTTTATCGCTAGCCCTTCGAACTGGAGTTAATAAACACCTAAACTATGACCTCTGATTTTTGGTTAACCCTAATTTGAATTTTAAGTAGGGGTTTTACTCTCCGAAATCAGACCCAAATCTGACCCGTATTTACTGTTTTGACAAATTTTCTTGCGAAACTTATTTGACTAACTTCCTACCTCAAAACCTTTCGGGGCTGGACTTTTTGGAAACTGGACTCTCTGAACTTAATTTTAGGCTCAAGAAAATTGATGATTGCTATTTTTTGACCAAGTTCTGATTTGTACAAGATGACCTTTCAAAACTGCCAGCTTTTAAATTCCGAATTTACGAACCCTAAAACCCTAATTACACATGCTTAACACCACTAATCATCCCAAAAATGATTTTTAAAGATCAAAAACTTAATTTTACAGATCTTATATAAACCCTAGTCCATCCTCAAAATTGTTACATGAATAATTAAAGAGAATTAAAATAGTTAGGGTTTATTAACATTCCTTAAACATTGATTTTGATACACAAGATCACCCACTTGATTCTAAATAAAATAAAAAATTCTCTTTTCTTCTTCCTTGGTCTTGGCCTGTCAAACAAAAAGGGAGAGAGAGAAGGGTTTTGGTATTTATAGATTTTACAATTGTGTTTGAGATAAATACAAATTAGAATTTGAGTTGGTTTAAAACTTTGTTTCCTTTTCCTTTTTTGCCAAAACCGGCCAAATAACACCCCTTTTTATTTTTTTTATTTTTTATTATTAATTTTGAAATTTATACATATATACTTATTATTTATATTTTTTTTTATAAAAACTATATTTATTACATATTCAATTAAAACCCTTATTAAATAAATACACCAAACTTAAAATAAAAACATTTACACTACTGAATATTATTATTTACACAAAAACCTTAAACTTTGACATTTTTTTATAAAAACATTTATTAATTTTACCTTTCAAACCTTTTAAATTAAAACTAAATTAAATGATTATAAATAAATTTTATTTCTAATTTTATTTTACTAACTTAATAAAACTAAGTTCTAATTTCTATATTTTCTAAACTAAACTTTTAATTTTACTAACTACTAACACTTAAAGATATCAATACGTATACATATACATATAAATACGTACACACATAGAATTATACCATCTTTTTCTTTGTCACTAAAATGTGACCAAAATGAAATGACCATAACAACCATAAACTCAATCACAATGAGACGATCACGCTCTATGAATTGGTAGCCAAACTCACATAAACACATAATTATCAAAGCACACCATGATGTTCAAATCAATACTAACGGTTTGACTAACCTGCTCAAAGCACAGTTGTCACACTTAGGGAATGATATAACACCATCAAGGTAACACAATCATTGCACACATAGAAAATTCATGCGTTTTATTAGATTAAACTGGCTAATACGTTTTCCTTACATTTGTGCTAGACCGCTCCTTTATCGTTTGTTTATTTGCTTATGTGTGCAAACTGCCTCATTTAGTTAGATTAAACCAACACTTGTGCCAGTCTCTCAGGTTGGAAACCCTCTTTTTGTGTTAGTTTAGGTTTAGATACATTTAGCTAGGATAAATTAGGACTAACATAGATAACTAAAATACTGATAGATTTAAGAGTTAACATTCGCTCTTAGTGATCGACACCCTACTTACCAATGAACCTACAATTGATTGAGTACACTGCCCGTTAGTGTTAGTTAATAGGTAAAGTTGGCAAAATATAAATAGTAAAACTTGAATAAAATATTACCTACACACGATGACACTTGAAGTTTTTGGCGCCGTTACCGGGGAGTGAAATTGTTTAATTCTTGTTTATTAGTGTTTTAGTTTTAGATTAGTTTAGTCTGCATTGTATATTTTGTAGTGTTTTTCTGCATTGTTAAATCTCTCTATTATTGTTCTGTTCGAATACTGGATACGGCGTATTCATCTTGATTTAATACGGCATATCCACTTTTCAAAATCATTACAGTGTATTCTTATTCAAACAATCAATATGGCGTATTCAGTCAATTGAATACGGCGTATTGATCATCTGATACAGCAACAGACTTGATTTTTTGTATTCCGTTCTCGTGTTTAGTTTTCTGTATTTTCTTTCTTCCGAGCCTGTCCTACTGATATTTTTACCTTTGTTTTAGGTAGTGCATGACCATGATTTTGAACAAAGGGCTCGTTACACCTTACGAAGAACCTAAACAAGTGTTACATTCAACACGGAAGATCTTTAAGACAACGAGTCTTGATTATTCGAGTTTACCGGAATTTGATTTATTTTTTGATCACGAAGATTAGTTTGAAGAAGAAATCACAGAAGCAATGGGTGAACCAACTATGGAGGAGTATATGACGAAAACCCAAGATGACTATGGTTCAGGAATTGCTAGACCAAAATTTGATGAGAAAGCTAGGTTTGAATTGAAGGGTCAATTTCTCAAGGAATTACGAGAAAATACTTTTAGTAGAACGAATGGTGA
>BQNB010066820.1:13785-34418 GCA_026074375.1 Tanacetum coccineum | reverse complement strand
AGATTTTAGAAAGCTTATTAGTAATAAAGTTTATAACTTTATCCGCTAATTTGTTTAATAAAGTCTAAATAAGAAATAACATTAAGAGTTTAATTAGTTTCGTGTTGGATAACGTCAGCTATGTTTCGGATGTAAGGCGAAACATGATATCATTCTGTACTATTGAAAAAAAGGGTTTTACCGTGAAGATGCAGTTGGGAATGATCAAGGTTATAAAGGATTCATTGGTGGTACTATCAGGAACAAGAAGAGCTAATGCGTATATACCTTGGATGGTCATGTAGTGACCAAGAAGACATTGAAGGGTAGGAAGCAGTTAGGAGAATATTAGACTTGGTGGAAGATCAAGACGGGTAATGTTCTTGATTCTTGTAATCAGATGCCTACACAAAAATGTATGAAGAGTGGGGTCATCAAACATTTAGGTACTATAGGGATACAACAACATAATGGGTTGGTTGAGGAGACAAACGTGGCACACTTGGCTAAGGTACGTTGTTTTCTAATTCAGTCTGGTAAGTCCAAGTTTTTTTTAGCAGAGGATACAACCATGTCTACATATCTAGTGAATAGGTCACCATCATCAGCGATTAGATTTAAGATAGCTATAGATATGTTAAGGTTTTTTTGTTGGCTTGCTAGTATTAAGCAAGGGATACTTGAACCGGTTAAGGTCAAGTGCATATTCCTGGGATACCATGTAGGTACAGTGGGTAATAAGCTTTGGAGGTTAGATGATGTTACTTCAAAGGTAGTGCTTTACAAGAATATGGGTTTCAATAAGAGTGGAGAATACAAGAAAACTTTCATTGGTTCTGGTGTTGGTACGGGTTCAGTGAAGGTGTTGCAAGGAGTTCAGTTTGAGTTGGAATCCCAAGAGGATCATGCATTTGAGGTGGAACCTCGAATTGTCGGTTAAAGAGTTGTTACGAAAAGTACAAACTCAAAAATTGATACTTAGATGTCAATTCAGCATTGTGATTGGGAGCAACACTGTCCGGAAATTTGCAGGTATGAAGAAAACAGTATGGAGGCTGCTTTTGCAGTTTGCTGCAGTGGAGCAGATATATGCACATGAGTCAGAGACTTTAATGCATGATAGTTGCTTTATGTGTGGTGATTCCAAGTGGAAGACTTGATTGAAAAAGAAGGAATGGAGTTAGTCGATTTGTTATGTCAGCATCGGATCTTGCAGGAAAAGCAGTGACAACAGCGAAGGCTATTACTGGGAGTATACACTATGTATGTTCATACATCTATTTCTCTATGTAAATGGTATGGTTTTTTCTTACGGATGCAAGGCTGAGATCTGGGATATTAAAGGTTTGATGGATGAAGCAAAGGATAATATACTTGGTATGGAGATCGTTAGGGATTAAAGTGGTAATACTTTAAGGGTGTCACAATCCAGGGTTTTACAACAGTAAGTCAGTACAGACTTTGTTGGATGGACACTCCATAGTGTCGTTGAAGAGTAGTCTATCAGGGGATTATGATGCGGGAAAGAATGGTAAGTGGTCATATATATGCGGCTGGAAGCAAGGAGTATCAATTGGTCTGCACGAGACCTAACATAGCATTTGCAAATGTGGGTATGTTAGATGGGTTTGATCGTGGATTACATGTACATGTTTTTGTAGATTTTGACTACGCCATAGGAAGATCGATCACTGTAATGGGTAGATCAACCACAGGGTACGGGTTAATGATACAAGGATGTGCACGAAGCTAGGAAGCTATGATGTTGCACATAATGGCTTTGTCGACAACTAAAGCAGAGTATATGACACTTACAGGCTATAAAATAGGCTATTTGACTGAATTGACTCTTGACGGAGTCGGGTGTTAAACTATGGTTAGTATCGGTTTTGCTACTTGTGCCTCGAGGAAGGCGGTCCCTCGTCCGAGGTTCCAGCATTGGTTGAAGTTGTTGCGTATCAGAGAAAGCTAATATGATACTAAGGTGGAAATTGTTATATGTTAGTATTCATATTAGCCTATAGTATATAGTGTAGGGTGTTTAATGAAACTTTAATACAAGTTCTAGTCAAATATAGATTAGATGTAAAGGTCGGTTCTTGAAGTCTATATATAATTTAGAGCCTGATACGATGGCTTTAGTTCAAGCATACGTGAGTCTAGGTTTTCTCTTTTTGTTGCAGCCAGCTTCAACTCCTCAAAGAGCATGATATGATGACTTTTGTTGCAGCCGGTTTCACGTGACTTGGGCTCATTGAGAGAAGAAACAGACGAGATTACGGACCTATACCAAATCCTTGAAGAAGTATTGCTTACAGAACGTGGAGACGGCGTCGCATGCATAAAGCGACACCGTCGTAATCCATCTAGTGACGACGCCAGAGATTTAGTGACGGCGTCAGGACATAGTCGATTCAATAAGGATCTAGAATCATCCACGTAGCGACGGTGTCAGGATTACAACGCGACGCCGTCACAGCGATATCTCTATATATCACAACAAGCGGATATCTCTATAAATTACTAAACACTGATTTTAAGGGTTTTCAAAGTGTGTAACTTATTATTGAAATACTTTGTATAACTTAGGAGACGAACCCAAGCTCTGTGCAGCAGCATTCAAAAGGCCATACTGTAAGGGCCATTCCAAACCTATTAAACTACCTTGAATCCTGTATATTATTCAAGTAAAGGTTATTTATTCATTAATCCAATCAAATGTCTCCTATGGTGTTGTTGTTGATTGATTTATCTCTTTTGGCTTTCTTTATAACATGGCGATGCAAAAAACCTCCTTTGTATTTTGCCTTATGATTGCATGAAAATGTCAGTATTGTAGAACCTTTTATTTGTTATCTTTCTGATTGAATGATTGTGCGCGGTAGGTTCTAGAAAAAAAAAACCATCTTTAGTCTATATCTTTGGTATACCTCACTAGGGAAACAGCGAGTGGAGTAGAAAAAGTATTACCAACGGGTAACCGTCTTCATCCTTACCTTGGCCGCCTTTATTATGGTTTTTGATCCCTCTTAAGATATTTCACATGCATTTTAATGTACTCTTAGGGGGCATTATAATAGACTAGCTTGTGCATTGCCCTAAACGAAAAAATAAAATATACGGCGAGGGTTAGGGTATGGGGTGAGTAATTCCATACATTGGACCTAGGGAAATTAGCACATATCAAAACAAGTGTACAAAGGCAACACGATTAGGAGAGCAATTAGATAAATTATGCTATGGATTAAGTAATACATTTAATTAACGTAAAGAAATCAGCAGTAGATTTAGGATAAAATTTAATTAGTAGTTACAACAAACCAAACCCTCTCAAACCATCAGATTTACTGCTTTCTATATAAAATGACAAAAACAGAAAAAATAATCTCTCACAATCTTCTCTCTCAAAAGCCCCTAGAATTTTTTAGATCTGTGATCAAAGGCCTTCTCTCAACATATTCCTCCCCTAAGAACGACTAACAACCCCCGAGTCTTGCCTATACTACTACTACAACTGTTAGGTACTCTGCCTAGGGAGTTGTAAAACTTCTTGTAGAAGTCCCTTACGACAACCGCATTAATTTTTTGGCGCCGCTGCCGGAGAATAGTCAGGTTTTGATCATATTTTAGCTTAGTTCTACTTGCTTGAATCCTTTCAAATGAGAATATAATTTCCGCATATTAGCTTTCTTGTAGTCTATCTTTTCTTTGTTTTAATTGTTTCGTAATCCATTCTCGTCAACCACCATGGGAGACGAGAATCCTATCTGTACTCTTGGAGACTACTTCAAACCTATCCACGAGGGCTACAGGAATACCACTGAGCTCCCCGTAGGGAACAACGTGGTACCTCTTTGATTTGACACCATCCGGTTGGTGTAAAACGGATGCTCATTCCACAGACTCCAGTTCGAGGATCCAAACCAACACCTCAAGGGTTTCTTAAAACATGTGGACTCACTTGACCTTGACGGTGAAAATAGGGAAAGAACGCGCCTATTGATAACATCAAATATTTAATACTTTTTGGTGGCAAAAAATACGAGCCCCCCCTATATTACCCAGCAAATGTTTCACAACTAATACTCGAAAATGAGATATTTATCTATCATTTTTGTTAGTTTTTCCTCCAGTGAAAATTGCAGGAACGTTGACAAGAAACAAAGGGAAAAAAGACTCAAAGTGTAAATATTTAAAGAAATAATAACGGCGTCACACCAAACAATTGGATACACCGTGAACATATATAAAGCAAGTACGAATATCAAGAGACAACGTTACGCCGGCGTAACACCATATCTACTAGTTACGCCGTAACCACATTAAAATGGAATGGAATCTTGTCAAAAAGTTAAAGTAAGCGACATCAAAACACATCATATCCAGTTACGCTGAAACCAATGAAGAACCACATGGATAATGGGAAGGAAGATTCACGTACTTATGGACATTAATTTGAAGGTTAAAGCGGTGGCGTAACACCTATATCTGGATACGCCGTAACAAACTGCTTAAATATGTAAAATGTACGTGTATGAAGGTTACAGACATAACACCTTTTAATTGGTTGTGTCCTAACAGCTCCGAATACCTATAAATAGAGGCCTCATTCAGTCATTCCGACATCACTTCCTCCACAGCCAATTGGAGAGGCGACAAAGGCTTCCAACCTTCAAAGAATTCCACCTGGAGACCAAAGATAGATCACACTTTAACTTACGTTTTTGTATTTAAAATTTTCCAAATACGAAATACTTGTAAGAATTTCTGAGTTTTTCAATCTATGTGATTTGCTAGTCTTATTTCTTGTTGTGTTTTCGTTATCGATAGCGGCTAAGCATTTAAAGTGCTGCCTAGTATGTAATTACTGTAGTTATGATGTTTTGGTTTCTGTTATGATAGCTTCAAATAGATATTCTGACCTATCGTGTAAGATGTGGTGCCCTGGGTATTGGTAATACGGGTGTTTGGATCTCTCTGGCTTGCCTATTATTTGATTGTCTAGAGGATCAATTAAAGGGATCCAACGGTACTCTAGGGAGATCACAACCACCTTTTACTGGTGTAGAACTAACCGGTCACCGCGCGCACTTGATCACTCATAAACTTAAAAATCAACAGGAACTCTTTCAAAATGTGGGTGTAATAATCAGCATAGGTTATTAGATAAATGATGGGATAGGTTTGAGAATAATCAACTGCAACTGATAACCAAACCTCCTACGTTTTTGGGACCTAAATATCCGGAATCCTGCAAGAGTATAGGATATACCTAATAATGCAGATTAATAAGTTTATTCATCGAACCTTAGAAACCACTAATTAAACCCTAGTTTTAACATTGCCAACAAGGAAAAATGTTTTCATGACTATAGTAATATGTAGCTAGGATTAGCAACGTTATCTCTCTTCATATCTCTACACTTTTAATTATCCTAGTTATTTTATTTTATTGTTATTTATTTCAAATCAACTCAAAAACCATTTTCAAAACATGACATTTCAAATTAAAAAACGTGACATTTCAAATTAAAACTAATTACAACTTAGCTCTTAGGACGACCTCGGATTTACCATTCTATACTACCCACGATTGGGTTCTCTGCCCGTTAGTGCGTTGTCAGGTAGATTGAGTTTTATAAATTTAAAACTTGATAAATAAATATTTTAAAATAAAATACGCATCAAGTTTTTAGCGCCGTTGTCGGGGAGCTAAGAATCATTAGTTTTAACATGAGCAATACAGAACAACCAGAATCAACTTTCAACGAATACCTAACTAAGGTAAGAGACGACAACGGACCTGGAGTTGTCAGACCTTTATTTGAAGAAAATATTAAGTTCGAATTCTGGGGTCAATGCATTGACGAATTAAAGGACAATGTGTTCCTTGGAAATAATGACAAAACCCCCTCGAACACATCTCAAATATCACATCTATTATCAACCTCTTCCAATCTCCTGGAGTATCAAGCGACCAGGTAATGCTCATGGCATTCCCTTTTACGTTGAAAGGAAAAGCTAGACTATGGATAAACCGATTGTCAACAGAATCCATTACAACCTAGGACCTCCTGAAAAACATTTTTCTAAGCAGATACCACCCGCTTTCCCAAATTATCAGACAAACCAAGGCTATCAGAAATTTTGGGCAAGAATGCAATGAACCCTTACATCTTGCATGGGAACGGTTCAACGATCTGCTTTATAACTGTCCAGAGCATAAAATCAATGAGCACGAACAACTACAAATTTTCTACCAAGGGCTAGACCCCGAAACTAGAAAGAAGTCAGATTTCATGGGACCTATCCCAAGAATGACACCAGCCGCTGGAATTAAGGCTATCGACGAATTGTCAAAACACTCTCTCTCTCTCTCCTGTATAAAGAAGAGGAATACAAGGAAAATGATTTTGACAAGGTGCTCAAACATATCAACGATTTCGAACACAATATTAGTGTTCTTAATGAGGAAGTACGAATGGTGCAACACCAGTACAGAACTCCAAATGATGAAAGGGATTCTCTTCTGGAAGAAACCGTAAGCTCCTTCATTAAAGAAGCTCATTGGATGCAAAAGAACAACGAGAATTTTGTTTGGAGAATTAAAAGGAATTACGATAGGACGTTCAAAAATCAGGCTTCTGCTATCAAAACTATTGAAAAGTACCTCTGCCGAATTCTTGAATCAATACACGGGAGAGGGGTTGGTACTCTTCCAAGCTTTACTGGAAAAAAAACCAAGAGGATTAGCTCACGCTATTACCACTCGCAGTGGGCTAAACTACCAACCTCCTAAAAACCCCCTTGAGGATAGCAACGGCCTACAAAACATCACCACCGAACATATCCCTACCACTGAGAAAATAACTCCTGAACAAACACATAACAACACTAAAAAGACTGATCCACCTATCCCTTTTCCTAAACGACTAAAAAAGGAGAAGGAAAAAGAACAGTTCCAAAAATTCTTAGGGAACCTCTAACAACTTCACATCAACATCCCTTTTATAGAAGCCCTCGAACAAATGCCAAAATACGCCAAGTTTATGTAGGATTTTCTTTCAAAAAAGGGAAAGGGAAGCGAAGCATTTAAAATTATATTAAATGAACAATGCTCCGCGGTCATTTTGAACAAAGTCCCTCCTAAAGAAAAGGACCCAGGAGGTTTCACTATACCTTGTGTAATATTACAAAGTAGAATTACGAAGGCCTTAGCTGATTTAGGGGCTAGCATAAGCCTGATGCCATACTCGATGTTTTTACAACTTAACCTATGTGATCTTAAACCTACACGAATGTGTATCAAGCTTGCAAATAAAACCACTCAGTTTCCAAAAGGGATTGCAAAAAATGTCTTGGTAAAGATCGATAAATTTGTTTTCCCAGTCAACTTTGTAATACTTGATATGGAAGAGGACCATAGAATTCCCATTATTTTAGGAAGACCATTTTTGGCCACAACACATGCCATGATTGATGTTTTTAATAAAAAGATATCCTTCAAAGTAGGGGATGCAATCATCACCTTTGATTTAGAAAAATCTATAAGATTTCCCCCGTCTGATGAGGACACTTGCCATTCTGCGGACATAATCCTTTCCGTCGTCGAAAATATTAAAGAAATTCTTCCTCAAAACCACGATAATTTGATTGAACCCATTCTTGACCATCCGCCTGCAATTCATGAAGATTGTAATAACCTTGCTCTCTTCGCTGCAAATTCTATCGACGAAGAAAAGCCTACCCCAAAACTCAAAGAACTCCCCTCCCACTTAGAATATGCTTTTCTGGACAATAACCGCGAATTATCCGTCATCATCTCTTCGTTATCATCTGACCAGGAAAAAAGGTTACTATTGGAAGTTCTTACCAAACATAAAAAAGCCCTGGCATGAAAAATCTCTGGTATTAAAGGAATCAGTCCCTCTTTCTGTACTCATAAAATTTTAATGGAAGAAGACTCCAAACCCACCGTACAACCTCAACGTAGATTAAATCCTAAATTCCAAGATGTCGTAAAAACCAAAATTTTAAACTTCTTGACGCAGGACTAATCTATGCCATTTCAAATAGTCCTTGGGTAAGCCCAATTCATATGGTTCCTAAGAAGGGAGGAACCACTGTGATTGCCAACAAAGATAACAAACTTATTCCAACATGAACAGTCACAGGATTGAGGGTATGTATTGATTACAGAAAACTTAACGATGCAACAAGAAAAGACCATTTTCCCTTGCCTTTCATTGATCAAATGTTAGAACGACTATCTGGAAATGAATACTATTGCTTTCTAGATGGATTCTCCGGATATTTCCAAATTCCTTTAGCACCAAAAGACCAGGAAAAGACCACCTTTACTTGTCCCTATGGCACGTTTGCCTACAGAAGAATGCCTTTCAGGTTATGTAACGCTCCTGCCACATTTCAGTGATGCATGACAGCGATCTTCCATGACATGTGTAAAGATTTTATGGAAGTATTCATGGATGACTTCTCCATGATCGGAAATTATTTCGGAACTTGTCTTAATAATTTATCAAAAATGTTAGCCAGATGTGAAGAAACGAACCTAGTTCTCAATTAGGATAAATGACAAGTCATGGTCAAAGAAGGGATTGTTTTAGGGCATAAAATATCAAAAGCAGGAATAGAAGTTAATAAAGCTAAAGTTGATGTGATCTCTAGTTTACCTTACCCAACCAACGTTAAAGGTATACAAAGTTATTGTTACACCTTAGTAATTGTAGATGACTATTCTCGATATACATGGACTAGATTCTTAGGAAATAAAACCGAAGGTTTTGAAGAATTCAAAATATTTAGCAAAATGATTCAGAATAGTGTCAATTAGAACAGATCATGGTCGGGAATTCGATAATGAAGTACAATTTGGAAATTATTGTGAGTTAAACGGAATTTCTCACAATTTCTCCGCTCCTCGTACTCCACAATCAAACGGAGTAGTAGAAAGAAAGAATCGCACTCTACAAGAAATGAGTAGAGCCATGCTAAATGAACAATCCATTCCACAAAATTTTTGGAGTAATACGGTCGATACATCCACCTACATAATAAATAGAATCTCCATTAGACATATTTTCGGAAAAACTCCATACGAGTTATTAAGAGGTAGAAAACCAAACCTTAACTATTTTAAAGTATTTGGAAGTAAATGCTTCATTCTTAATACAAAGGATTACCGCACCAAGTTTGACCAAAAGTCATATGAAGGTGTTTTCTTAGGATACTCTCAAAATAGCAAAGCCTATATAAGTCTTAACAAACAAACAATAAAAGTCGAAGAATCCTTAAATGTGACATTCGATGAAACTCCTCCACCACCTAAAACATCACCTTTAGAGGATGATGATTTAATAGAAGAACAAGCTATTGAGGTTAGTAAAACAAAACCCTTAGGAAATGATCTCGAAGATAAATCTTTAGAAAATTATGAAATCATAAACATAAAATAATCAAAGAGTCATTCATTAGAAAATGTTATAGGTAATCTTAATCAAAGAACCCTTAGATCACAAGCCCAAGACAAAAGTGATTTCTTTTGTTTTCTTTCAACCATAGAACCTAAAAATATAAATGAAGCACTAAAAGATGAAAGTTGGGTAATTGCTATGCAAGAAGAATTAAACCAATTCATATCAAATGATGTTTAGGAATTAGTCCCAAATCCTAAGGATATGACCATAATTGGAACTAAATAGGTATTTGGAAATAAGCTTGACGAAAATGGTGTCGTATCTAGGAACAAAGCTAGGATAGTTGCCCAAGGATATAATCAACAAGAAGGAATTGATTATGACGAAACTTATGCACCTGTAGCTAGATTAGAATCTATAAGAATATTGTTAACTTTTGCATGCGCACTAGACTTCAAATTATTTCAAATAGATGTAAAGAGTGCATTCCTTAACGGTTTTATTAATGAGAAGGTTTACGTGGCACAACATCCGGGATTTATTGACTTCGCAAAACCTAATCATGTCTATAAACTTAAGAAAGCTCTTTACGGACTCAAACAAGCTCCTAAAGCTTGGTATGATATATTGAAAGCCTTTCTTATTAAACATGATTACACCATGAGAATGGTAGATAACACAATCTTTACTATAAAGAAGGACCCCAATCTCATCATTGTCCAAATATATATCGATGACATTATATTAGGATTAACTTGTCAAGAGATGTGTGATGATTTTGCCAAAATCATGCATGACGAGTTTGAAATGAGTATGATGGAGGAACTAAATTTTTTATTAGGACTACGAATAAAACAATTAGAAGATGGTATATTCTTTAATCAATCAAAATATATAAAAGAGATGCTTAAGAAATTTGGATTAGAAGACTCTAAGCCAATGAAAACTCCTATATCAACGGAAACGAAACTCACTAAAGATGTAGAAGGTGAGTCCGTATATAACACCAAATATAGAGGTATGATAGGAAGTTTATTATACTTAACGGCAAGTAGGCCCGATATCATGTTTAGTGTTTGCCTTTGTGCACGCTTCCAAGAGGATCCTAAAATCTCCCACCTTGAAGCGGTTAAACGTATCTCCCGATACGTTAAAGGCACTATGCACTTAGGATTATGTTATCCTAAGGGGTCCGACATAGAAACCATAGTATATGCGGACTCAGATCATGCCGGAGATTATGTGAACCGAAAAAGCACTAGCGGTATTTGCACATTCATGAGATGTTGTTTAACATCTTGGTTTTCGAAGAAGCAAATCGCTCTTGCTATTTCCACTACCGAAGCCGAATATGTAAGCGCCAAAAAGGCATGTCAACAAGCACTATGGATGAAACAAGCTCTCATAGATTATGGCATTAGGTTAGATGACATTCCTATAATGTGTGATAACAAAGGGGCTATTGACTTAAGCAAAAATCCCGTACAACACTCTCGTACAAAACACATTGAGATTCGTCACCATTTCCTTCGTGACAATGTTCAAAAAGGAAATATTTCCATTAAAAAGGTGTCATCGGAAGATAACATTGCCGATATTCTAACTAAACCCCTTAAACGTGAGCCCTTCAATTACTTACGTCTAAGAATGATGGAGCAAATTGATTAAAAACCTTACTATGTAGTCTTATTACCATAAATGACTGATAAGGCACTTAAAAGTAAACAAGAACAGTGAACTGAAATCAAAACTAAAATGCCAAAATTGAAAAATTAAGAATTTTTTTTGTCAGATAGGCGGCCCCCTTAATTCTTAACGGGCGGTCCCCTTAAAATTAAAGGGACCGACTATCTGACAATAGGTAATTTTTTTTATTTTCTCTTTTTCTAAGTCTAGGATTCTATTTTGCACAAAATCAAAGATTGAGAACTTTTCAAAAGAATAATCTATATACATGATTACGTAACCTTAGTTTAGCCAAATTTTAATTTTTTTATATATGTATATGTAAGTCCCAATACATCTTGTCAAGATCCTTCTCACGACTAAGAGTACATGCAAAAATCTATTTTCATACATTGTTGATATATGCTAAAAATAATTTTCAAAATCATGCATAATGATCTCGCACTTGATGTCAAAATATATAATCTAATATATATTTTGACAATCTTAATTGAGCAACATTAAATCAAGGAGCACTTGGGATTATTTCTTAGGTTTTCTTTTCTTAGAGTCGAAATAATCCTCACTTCACATTTGTCGCATATAGGCACACACTAGGGTCATAAATACAAACACAAGTATCATTCAAATGTGTTTACAACATACTTCTCTTGTTTAAGAAATCTTAAAAGCATTACAACTATTAGGAGTATTAAAACAATTTGTTTAAAATGGTTTCTATTGAAGACTTTTATTTTACCTTCTTGCATGCTCGTCTACATGTTCTTACTTGCTAAATTCCCTTAGTCTTGATCACGTTTAAACAAAATTAGGACTTTGCTTGTCTATTTTCTTGCTTGTTAAATATTGTAGTATTAGTTGCAATAAAAATTAGGACTTGCTACAAAATTGCCATAAAATGGTCCACCTTTTTACCATTTCCTGAAAGAAAACAAAAACCTAGACTTTCTAAACCCTTCTAGGTGGCGGCCCCCTTAATTCAAAGGGGCAGTCCCCTTAAAATTAAAGGGACCGACCATATAATTAAGGGGACCGGGCACCTGAAGCATGAATTTTACTGTTTCATTCTGCTTTTTGACCCATATTCACCTAGACCTAGCTAAAATTTCACAGAACTCACCAATATTCCTTGGATTGGCCTTCTAACAATGTCCATCCACCCTTAATTACACCATTTCCCTAATATAAATCAACCCTCAACCTCAACATAATCACCACACTTATCTTGTTTTCTCAAATTTCTTCCCCTCACAAACCTTTACCCAAACCTTCAAGGGTTGCCAAAATATTCGTAGGACCCGTTTGGAGAAAGAAATTAAACTATTGTAACACATCAAATGAGGTTGATGGTAACTTACTGACACCAATGACCAAACCACAATCTCCCATCAATGAACCATCACAAGCAAACACTCCGACTACTTATTCAAACCATTGTATCACTCAATACATCACTTATCCCACTTAGGATTCTTTACCATACATGTAGGGACAAGCCTTCATTCCACCACAAGCGATCAAATCAATCTCAAACCCCATTTCCTCATTCACTGATCAATCCACATGTTGCTAGTGTGCTTCATGCTCAAACTCCACCTCACCTTCACGGTGAAAACCACACCTTCACCCTCTACTTCCTCACATCTCTAAGTAGAGAAGATGCCATCAATGACATTAATTAACTTTAGACCTATCAAACCTTCCTAGCCATGCACCTCTCACAAAACGTAACACTTTCCCTATCACCTTACTCTCCAAACTTACCTCACACCCTCAACTTTGATCAAGTTGAACAACATGTTGGTTATTGTCCTTGTTGCATATCACCCAAAAATAATTTCTAACCTTGAGTGAAGATATCAATTGGATTGAATTTTTCTTTATCAACCAAACCACACCTCCAAATCCAACGTGAATCTCCAACAAACAACCTTCGCTCCAAAACTCTCACCAAACAAACCTCACCACTAGCATGGATACATGCGACTTTTTCTCGCTTTTCAACATAATGGCCAAACCCTCTCCTTTTGCAAGCAAGTCAATGGCTTCCTATGGCATTGTTAAGAATATTTAGGACCTTTGTAGTTTATTTTTATTGAGGTATATTAATATGCTTCAAGCATATTATTTCTATTTCATGTATGCATGATTGTGTTTTATTCACAATTACTATGTTTAATGAATGGTCTTTAGTTTTATGCTTTAATTATGCACTTACTTTTAGTTGATATATATATTTGTGGTTATTGATTTACACAAATTTCTTGATAATTGTCAAACATTATCAACATGCACTAATATTTTTCCTTTTATTTGCTATATGATAGAAATGGTTATCTTTGTCTTCTATAAAAAAAAAAAAAAAAAAAAAAAGAAAAAAAAAAAACAAAAAAAAAAAAAAAAAAAAAAAAAAAAAAAAACTTGTTCTTGTAGCAAAGTTACCATAGCTCAATTCCTTGGTTCCCTCAAACGAGGGGGAGTACACATCAAGGGGGAGCATTTATTCAGTCGGTTTTACTAATATTCATCGACGAAGCCTTTTTGATTCTACAAAAAGGGAAAGAAATGGAAATAAAACTCACTAAATACTTGTTTAATAATAATTTTACATTTAATGAGTTTATATTTTGTAATCATCAAAAAGGGTGAGATTGTTGATAGAAATAATGCCTAAAAACGTTATTAATATTTTTCGTCCTCTCTACGTTTTGATAATCACAAAATATAAAAACGATCAATGAAAAATTATTCGTAAACAAGTAATTAGTAGTAAATTTTCATTTCGATAATTTAATCACTTAAAGGTATGAATAAACGTATGCTTAATGCATTTCATGATCAAAAGAATTTTTATTCAACCTCACATTTTTTACAAAAATGTCACAAACATTTTTATATCTTTTACAAAACATTTTTAGATTTAAAAGAAATGTTTTATTCAAATAAATATTTTGAACTCAAATTTTCTACTTAAAACGGCTAAAAATGTTCCAGAAAACACCTCCCTCAGAAAAGACAAAATAGGGAGCGTTTGAGGCTGGGCGGCCCCCTTAATTATAAAGGCGGTCCTCATAATAATTAAGGGGACCAGCACCCTATTTAAGGGGACCGCCTAGACAAATTGTCAGACCAGTTTACCTATAAATACTGGACTATTCCCCACTAGTTTTCTCACCTTTTGCACACACTTTCTTTCTGTTCTAAATCAGTTTATACTTTCCTTTCTTTCCTTTGATTATTTAATCATAAAGCCTTGTTTCCAAGTGATCCAAGCTTTGATCCTCAAGTGCAAGAGAATAATATTTTCTACCATCAAGTGAAGAAGTATTATAGTTTAGTGTGTCTCCTTGCAATCTTGTTGCAATTGTATCATATCTCATAAATCATTTGTGTATATTGTGAAGGTGTGTATTGTAGTTGTGTATATTAAATAAATTGGGGTAATCATTATAAGTATAGTTAGATCGGGTTGATCTTAGTAGGTAGTGTTAGATTGGTGTGATCAAGGTAGTGTTTAGTTAAAGTGAAGTTGTGAAGAAGAATATAGAAAAGTTGTGAAGGGTAGAGAAGTTGTGAAGTGAAGTGTAGTCGTGAAGTGAAGAAGAAGTTGTGTGGTGAAGCCAAGTAGTGAATTGTCGTGAAGTGGTATGGTTAGTTATGATATATTAGTTCTAGCTAGGATTAGAACTTGACATTTTGCTTAGTGTCAGAAATTGGTGTAAGCTAAGTTGTGTACGGTTTTCTCCGCCTAAAGGGAGCTTATTGACATAGTGAAGAAAACTCTTAAGTTTGGTGCTCGGGGAGTGGAGTATGGCGAAGAGGTGCTTCGTTACCGAACCACTATAAATCCTTGTGTTGTGGTTTGATCTTTCCATCTCTTATCTCTTATCTTGCATATTTATTTTATAACTTGTCATTACTTATTTTATAAACAAACATAACATTAATTTAAAAAGTGGTAAACTATTTAACCTCCCTTCTAGTTTTTCACAAACTCTTTTAATTTCCAGTTATTTATTTTATTGTTATTTATTTCAAATCAACTCAAAAATCATTTTCAAAACGTGACATTTCAAATTAAAACTAATTACAACTTAGCTCTTGGACGACCTCGGATTTACCATTCTATACTACCCATGATCGGGTTCTCTGCCCGTTAAGTGCGTTGTTAGGTAGATCGAGTTTTATAAATTTAAAACTTGATAAAAAATATATTTTAAAATAAAATACGCATCACCTGCGTTTATTTTAATTTTCCCTTCGCGATCAAGCTAGCAATTGGCTTGAACGTCTTCCAGCAGGATCCATCACCACATGGGAGGATCTTACTACTCGTTTCTTTGCTCATTTCTTTCCACCAGGAAGGACCGCAAAACTCCGCAATGACATCCTGATGTTCCAACAACATCATGGAGAATCTCTCTTAGAAGCATGGACTCGTTTCAAGGACTTACTCCAAAAAGTCCCTCATCATGGCATCGACCTTTGGCTCCAAGTCCAAATTTTTTATGACCATGTCAATCCCGTTACAAGATGAACCATTGACCAATCGGCCGGTGGTTAAGCTTGTGATCCGAAACGCCGAGAATCCTAGGCATTATTTGGGGACCTCGGATCTCTATGACAACGAAAGTTGGAATGACCCAAGGGATTTCGCTAAGCCGGTCAAGGCAATCGCTTTGCCTCAAGATGTCCCGAGTACATCCGACTGTCGTCTAATCGAGCTCGAAAATCAAGTCCAACGCTTGATGGAAAGCTTATCTTGCTCCGACACAACCTACTCAAGTGAACAAAGTCACTACCTCATGGGAGATCTGTAGTGGTCCTCACGACACTCAGTCTTACATGGAAGATCCTGAACAAGCCTTTGTCGAATACGCATCCTCGCGTAACCACGATATGGGAAATAGGAAATTCACCACTAACCAACCACAAAATTCTCAAAATAATTTTTCAAACCCACCTAACCGGTTCCAACCCAACGGTTCAATCCTGAACCGTTCCTTTAACAACCGTCCTCAAAGCTTAACAATCAATCAAATCTTGAAGGATTGGTATCTAATTTTATGGCATCTCAAGACGCTAGACTGTATAAGTTTGAAGCCGATTTCAAACAACAACAGAGTGAGATGACCAACAAAATCGACATAGTGTTGAAGGCCATCACCGATCGAATAGCAGGAGCACTACCTATTGATACGGTTAAGAACATGAAACTGAGTACTTCTCCAGTTTTATTTGCTCGTTCTTACCCAATAATGAACCCGCAATGCTCAACCCATGTCCATGGTTCGATCAATGTCGTCATGATCCATCCCAAGCAACAAAGCAACACCCATGACGACAGAACTGAAGAGAATGAGGAAGAAGAGAAGGTCAGCCTGGAAAATATAGATGTCGACCCTTCGACGCCACCCAATCCATCAATTTCATTTATCAGCGAAAATTCCTCAAACTCAATTCATTCTTCGAATCGCTCGGGTTGGTTCCCCAATCATCCAACACCGAACTTGTTTGCACCAAAGGGGATGACGAGGATGTTATGTTTATTGAAACAGTCAAAAAGTACGACGATTCCCATGAGGAGGAACCCAAATCAGGAGAACATGAGGTAGAGTATTTCGACATATTCCCAACTAGGAGTGAACTGGCGTATCACAAATATCTTATGTGTGGACCAATCCCTTTGATATTCCTAAGGAACCCCATCATCACGGAATGATGCCCATCAAACCTTAAGATACCATGCAACATTGGACATGTGCATGTAGAAAGAGCCTACGTTGACCTTAACTCCCCTCTAAATATCATGACCCGGATGATATATAATTGGATCATGAAAATAAAACTTGACCCTAGGGAAAACTCGAATAGAGGAGTTAGCAATTTCATAGGAAGGATCAAGGGAATGCATGTCTTCGTAGGAAACTTCACCTATATCGTAGACTTCATGATTGTTGAGGATATTAGTTCAATTATAGACCCTAGGTTGTCACAAGTAGTACTAGGGAAACCTTTTGTAGAAATATCCAACATGACTCACAACCCACCCGAAGGTGTTGTAAGATTCATTAACGGGACCGATGAAGTTGCCTATAAGATGCCCCATAAGATAGAATAGTACAACTCACTGTCAGCTTTGAAAAAGAGCACGCAAAATCAGTCTACCTTAGGAACGAATAAGACAAGAGAAGAGGAGTGGAGTATGTAATGAGCAAAATATTAGGATTTTATAAAGAATGCTTAGAGCTTGGACCCGAATATGTGACTGGAATGGATGATGAAGTAGAAATCACGTAAGGATGTGTGACTTCGAGTCTAGCTACAAGACTCGTAAATAAAGAAAAGCGCTTTTTAGGAGGAAACCCAATATTTACTTTTCCCGCATATTAGGAGTGTCTTGTGTTTTAACTCTTTATTGTTTGTTTTATTATGTTTGAATTAGTTTGTAATCATGCTTTGTTTGTTTGTAACTTCGTCTTAGGTATTTTGCAACAAAATAAGTGTAGGGGAAATATCTGGTTTTTAGAACCAAATTCAAACATTTAAAATAAATTGTTTAGATTATTCCGCGTCAGTTTCGAGTCATATGATTGACTTATTAATTCTCATGTTGTTATGCAGCATTTTGTACAGGAAAATAACTTATAAGAATGAGTGCATGAAATTTTTCATCCCAAACGAAAAAATGAGTTTTCACAGAGTGTGGAGACGGCGTCACGATTTACACGTGACGCCATCACCACGATACTTATGACGGGGTCAGGATATTCCTGACGGCGTCAAGCGCCCAGTCACAGGAAAACTTGAAAATTTTAAGTATTTTTGAAAGTATAACTTGTACAACACTTAGAAAGTTTAAATTCTTTTATAAACCTGCAAAACCATAAGTTTAACGATTCTCTCATCCTATCTTTACTATTTTAATAGAGTCAAAACCCTAAACTCTTATTTTATATATATTTATCCCATGGATTTTATGCTTAGAGTAGTTGTCTTTGTCTTTGATTACAGGTTATATTTGATGAGAAGAAGCTTAGAAGTTCTTAGGAAGTTTCATTGGATGATTTTTGGAGGACGATTTAACTAGTTATCGCAAGTTTCTTCTCCATTATTGAGCAAACCAAGGGGTTGTTACTAGTTTATTTTATGTTTTCTTATCCCTTTTTATTCGTTTATACGAGTACTTCTAAAGAACATTGGGGACAATGTTCAACTTGTGAGTGTTTCAGGGGGTGAAAATAAGCCTTTAGAAAAAAGACTATTCCTTTATTCCATTTGCTTTGTCCTTAAAATGATGGGTAATATATCGAAACATAGCATAAAAAGGTAATTTTAACCAAAATTTAAAAATTTTTATGACACATACCGACGAAAACCGAGTATTAATAGCGTCTCATGGATAGGAATTTATATGACTAGCACAAAACCCTCAGAATTCCACCCAAAAATGTGAATTTTGCCTTTAGATCTATAGGAATTCGGGTATCTATTATTAATACCCAAGATAATTTATACCTTTAGCTTTCTCGAATTAATGAGTGAGCAGTCATATGTGTCTATTCCGTCGTTACGGATGTGTACGTGTGGTCTTTGTCGCCTTTTCTAGAGCATTGAGATTGGTATTAAATTATATGAGTGTACCAATAGTATATTAAATTCTAGAACTTGTTTTTGTTATGCATCCCGAGATCGCATAGTAAGCATTAGGATTTGCTAGATAAAGGCAACCGTAGGATATACCCTATTGTTTTAAGCCTGTAATTGTTATGATTGTCAACACCGATCATATACTATCTCACACATGCCTTGCATCATTTTTAGTGTAGGATACCCCTAGTACAACCCTTTGAGTCTATCCTTTTTCACGGTTCTTGTAATTTTTTAGTTAAGCTGAACTATTAATGAAGAGCATTGTCACATGTAAACCAATCGTTACACCCAAATCGCCTTAGCCTACCTTGTATGTACTCACTTTTAGTATATTATTGTTTTGACCCAAGTTAATTATTTGAGTACACGGTTGCTAAGTCCTTATCCTTGTAAATACAGTTTTGGGATGATTGGGATTCATGTTAGTATTTATTTCGCGGAAGAATAGAGAAGAAAAGTTAAGTCAATACCCCCATATGTTTGTTCAAGTGTAAAAAAACCCATGATGTATTATATGTTTAAGCAATGGCAGGGCAAAAGTGTACAAAAAAAAATATATATAAAAAAGTAAAAAAATGTACGGGCTGTCATTTGCTTATGTTTATGTTTATCATAAAGTCAAGAAGAAAGAGATTGATGTAGAGTTTGTATATCTTCGTCTGAGTCTTGGCTTAGAAACTAAACCAGCGTGTATTTGTGTAAATAATTAGCTAACCCTTCCACTCTAAATTCACCCAAAGCCACCCAAATGTATCCCATCCATTTGCATTTCCATTAATGTTATCTTACACCTACACCTTCCACCAAACCCTTAATAAGACCTCTTGGATAGTAAATGAATAATGCTTGCGCTAGCGGTGGAGCGTTTGTTATGATAAGTTTACTTTGCTATGACAGTGTTATGAGTGTTGATTTTCCGGTTTCTCCATTATGTTATAATTTTTATTATACACCCGAGAGAAAGAGAGAATCCTAAACACTTATATGAGGTGCTAGTGTATGCTTTTCGTACTTTTAATTATGAGGTATAGGTAGAAAATCCCATTTGCTTGAAGACAAGCAAATCCTAAGTGTAAGGGTATTTGATGAGGTTATACACTATTTCGGGGTCATTTAACCCCTTAAATCATGCAAATATGCCCAGATTATGTGTTTAATCGTTTGTTTTTAGCTTTTTAGCACTTGGATGACATTTGGAGGGAAAACACGTGACTTGGGCTCATTTGGAGAAGAAACGGATGAGATTACGGACCTACACCAAATCCTTAAAGAAGTATTGCTTATGGAACGTGGAGACGGCGTCACAGGCATAAAGCGACGCCGTCATGATCCATCTAGTGACGGCGTCAGAGATTTAGTGATGGCGTCAGGACATAGCCGACTCAATGAGGATCTAGAATCATCCACGTAGTGACGGCTTCAGGATTACAACGCGGCACCGTCACATCGATATATCTATATATACTAAACCGATTTTAGGGTTTCAAGTGTGTAACTTTTGGGATAACTTTGTATAACTTAGGGAGACGAACACTAGCTCTTGTAGCATCTTCATAGGTTGTTTTTAGGGCCTCAAAACCCTATTGAACTACCTTGAATCCATGTTTTACTTCAAGTAAGGTTATTTATCATTAATCATTCAATATGTCTATATGTTGTGTGATTGATTTATCTCTTTATTGTCTTTATAACATGTGAGGCTAAACCCTCCTTTGTATTTGCTTATGATTGCATGAAAATCGGATTGTAGATCCTTTTATTGTTGCTTCTTGATTGATGATTGTGTGCGTTATGTTTTAGAAAACCAGCTTTTGTCTGTATCGCTGTAGACACGTCTAGGGAAACGCGAGTGCGTAGAAAGGATACCATCAGGTAACA
>BQNB010066820.1:0-13365 GCA_026074375.1 Tanacetum coccineum | reverse complement strand
TGTTAGACCATGATCAAGCCTTCCCAACCTATTCCCCTAGAGAACGATAATAACCCCCGAGTCTTGCCTATACTACTACTACAACAGTTAGGTACTCTTCCTAGGGAGTTGTATAAGTCCCTTATGACAACCACATCAAATACTTTACATTTTAAGAAACTGTAAAGTTGAATGTCAGTATGTCGTTGACTTCAAATACCCAATAAAAGGTATTAATACATCTCCATACTATGACACTTGCAGTAGTATGCACATGTGAGATAAGACACTCATCATATCATTCAAATCTTTCATAATTTGTGAATTTGAAACAAGTATTCAGAAAGTTTACTCAGATGACTATTTAGCTGTCTTGTAAATAAAGAGTTGAGAATGTTAGAAACATTAGACTTTAACTTATTAATTAGTCTTATGCATATCTATTTTATTAGTATTTGGATAATTGGGATTGTAAGATAATTTTTACTTTCTGATGAATTAAGATACGTGGTATTTGTTTTTCATACATATAATAATTGTTGTCCTATATTTGCATGTTTAATCCTTGGATGATTTTATCATTCTAAATAAGTCTATTGTCGGGTAACAATATGGGAATATTGTTACATTAAGGCAAATATGAGTGTTGGTTGTATTATTTAAATACATGGATGGTTCCCGCCAAACTCATATGTTATTCACAAGGGATGCATAAGTCATCATGAGTAAGATATCGAAAATGGTTAAATAAGTCATCATTATACTTGAGATGCAAACAAGTTTTACATGTGTGGATATCACTTTTTGATTATAAGTCAAACGTTAACCTAAAAATGGTAGTTATACAGTCTATTCTTAGAAGTGATGTGAAGCAGCATCTACAACACTTGTAGTCAATAAAGGATTTGTTCCTACACTTCATATGTGCAGAATGATACCATGGCGCCTCTCCAAAATTAATCAGATAATTGTATAGCCGTACCCAAAGAGTAATCTGATATGATTCTTAATTACATTTGGTATATCTAAATTAACTTCTATAACGAGAATCTAAATAGTTAAACTATATGGAATGAGTTAGGATCCATATCTATGGTTTAACGGTATATGTAACAAAGAGATGATAATAGCAAGTAATACATAACCATTATGCTGAGAGTGTTCTTGAAACATCATCTCAGGTATTTCTAGTTTTAAAAACAAATGAGAGTGTTGCTAGACGTTTTTGTTGTCAGTATAACTGAATCTGCTACTTCCACACTCCAAGTGGGAAATCCCCCCCCTCCCCCGCCCCCCCCCCCCCCCCCCTCCCGCCCTCTATTGGAATTGCTTATTTAGATTCGGAATTTATATGCAACTAAGAAGTACGTGAGTCTATGGGGCACACACGTTATGTAACACGAAAGTGCGTGATATAAATATATATATATATATAATATATAAATATATGATATATATATAAATATATAAATTAATATATATACTTCACGAACGTACCAATTATTAAATAATCCGTTAGTTACTGTTATTAGTTTATAACTAACTTAATATGATGTTAAATGTTAAACCAATGGACGAAATCGAACAAACAAACCGTAAAATTAAAAATGGTTTCTAATGTTGGACGTCCCTATGGTTTGTCACAGGTTGTTTTTGGCCGGTTTAGGAAGGGAGGGAAAAAGGAAAAAATAAGGTCTTCTTGTTCACCAAGAATTAGGTTTAGGTGCCTATATAAACACCTACACGTAGCCTCATTAGGTATGGATTTCTAAACCATTAAATCACCTAAAGATTTTCGGTGTTTCTCGTTCCCTCATCAAGATCCATCGTGCTAATCCCTTCAAGGGTTTTTCCGTTCTTATCCCTTTTCTAGCGATTTCTTTGATTAAAACCCTAAAGGTTTGTGTATCACCACCAGATCGAGACTACAACAGCTTAAAGTTGGTTTTACAATTCTTCAAGCGACAACAATAACAACGAATAGAAACCATATTAGGGTTTCGATTTCTTGGTATCTCATTATTACCGAATTTGGTATAAACCCTAATTCGGGTTTTGAACTTTCGGTAATCATTCAAACTAGGGTTTGTGATTCCGATCCAAGAAACAAAGTATTTACACTTGGTGTTTAAGAGACGTGATGTAAAGACTAGCATCTTGACGCATTTGTTTGACGTTTTGTGTGAGCAACCGTAGAGGTGGTAACTTAATCACTAAGATTCAAGATCAAAATTCTCGTTTATTGACTATTGTCATTAAACATAACGGTTAGTGTTTCTTACTATATTTGTGTGTTAATTCTTAATATCAAACTAGATCCAATCCGCTGCGTACCGTAGTAAATGGTTTACTAGTTTGTAAAATTACAACACAATTTAGTCTAGCTATTTAGCTGGTGAAAACGAGTCGAGTCGAGAAGAGCTGAGCGCTTAAGCTCGAGCCTATTAGAGTTTGAGCTTGACTCAACTTAATTTTTCTTTAGCGCGATTTCGAGCTCAGCTCGATTCGAGCCTTGTTTTTTAAACTCAAGCTCGGCTCATGCTATATTATACAGGTTCGGGTTAGGCTCGCTTTTATGATGCGCGAATGAAAATTAGTGCTCGGCTCGCAGTATAATTGTTTTGAGCTCGTTAATAACCTTGTTATTGAACTAATTAATAAAACCGTCAATAATACAAATGCATAATATTTAAAATATTTTAGTCAGTTCAGGTTCGTGAGCCCAATCGAGCTTTTATATATAAAACTCGGGCTTGAGCTCGATTAATAAATGAGCCGCTACTTAAGCTCTAGCTCATTTAAGCTCGGCTCGTTCGAACTTTTTATCGATCCGATCTCGAGATTTTAACGAGCGGCTTGTCTCATTCCACCCTTAATATAATGGCGTTTTCATACACATAAATTACCTATCTAATACTAACTCAGCACACTGTGAAGTGTTGTCTAATTTCTTACACAAGTGAATGCTTATATTATGCAATTCGTGGATGATGTATGCTGGAAGTGAATAATAACTCGACGACTGGATGAGCGTATGACACATAAAGTATAGAACAACACGTATAACTCAGATCCAAAAAACAAACTATGAAAATTATACTATAGCTAACAACTAACATAGTATGAAAGAAATATGTAAAAACCAAAATACTTGTATAAATGATAAAATCTAGAATAAAGGGAAACTAAATGATTAAACGATCTTTTATTTTAAAAGTAATAGGGCAAGATGAATCGGAGAGGCAACCTTATTTAGAGAATCTCGAACGTTCACCGCACATGAAGAACTTAAAACCAGTTTAGTTTGAACACGGCATTATAGCTGAAAAGAGACGATCCGTCAAGACAACTTTTCCAAGCATCGGTTAGAGTTTCCTAATTTCTGCTATTATGATCATTTTTTTTAATTTCAACTTTTTCCAAGTAATCAGGCCAAAACCCATTTCTGGTGTTCTTTTCCATCACCTCTTTTAACAACAGTTTGCATAAATAGTTATTGTCTTTGTACCGTAAGTCTCGACATGCAACTACGTGCTTTGGGTGGCAAATAAAAAAGAATGCATCAAAATATAATGAATGCTCGCACTCCCACAAGCCATTATCTGAATATGTTTGAATAATAGATGTTGCACATTTGTAGCTGGGATCGTGAACCTTGTTCTGAGATCATCCATGTCAATCTTCAATGGCTCTTCCAAATCAAATCTCTATTTTTGATGTCAAACTCACTTGATAACTTGAGTGCTTCGGCAATATTAACAAAAACCAATTTATCGTCAGTCTAAAAATTATGAAGCTGGAGCTTGATTTGCGCATGAGCAATGGCTGGAACTTGCCTTCACTTGCACGTCATCTTTGTATACCCAAAGTTTAAAATAATAACCTTGGGCATAATGGTTCATGATGTGCATGAGCACAAGTTTAGAACAAGACAAAAGGATCCCATCTAAACAACAACATCAAACTCAATAGTTAAATAAAGGGTTAAGTCCATAAATAGGTAACGAACTCTTAGAAAATTCCTGCCTTAGGTCATGAACTTTGGAAAGTACCAATATAAGTAACAAAACTTGTTATGACTTGTTAAAATGGGTAATTAACCCACCCTTTGTTTAACCCGCCACACCATTTTCCCCCTTTTATACAAACCCTAGTAACGAACTTACAAAAACATAACACAATAACTAAACAAATTAACAGATGCGAAAAACATAACAAAATAACCCCTAAGTCAGATAATCCCACCACTATACCTTTTTTACCAACATAAAAACAATTAAACACATGCTGAAAACATAAAACAAATACATAAAACATTAAAAAAATTAAGCTAACATCCAGAATTCTACATTAGCATTAAGTTTAATTCCTAAACAAAACACAAATAAAGCTAACATTCAATGCATGTCAAACTACCATGTCAGACTGCCCAAAATATTGTCAACTTTAACAACATCATGATCAGGTTCCATTTCATACTTTTTTCTTCCCCTTTCCCTTGGCAGCACCACTTTCAACTTTCCTAACACCAAATTTCTTCAAAATATCATCCCATGTGTGAATATTTGCTAGTCCAAGCACACACCCTATGATTGGAATGGGGCTTTTGACTTTTGGATTGTGTTTCTGACAAACTGGTATATATTTACCTTCAGCGTTTAGAGATTAACTTTCTTGAATGGTATCCTCATCACTGCTAGCATTGTTTGTGGTATCATTATCTGTGCCTGGAAATTCATCCCCTTGATATAAATCCGTGTCATATCCATACCATTTTAGCAATTCTATTGGTGGCCCCTCAACAGGCTTCCTTGTTATTAATGGCCCCTTGTTAGACATTTTTCTGTTGTCATCTGAGTTGTCTGAAAGCACAATAATTTCTGCCAAAATAAATCAAAAGAGTTAACACACAAAGAAGGTAATACTGGAACTGTTGAGCTGTCTGAAAGGGGAGTAATACAGAGTAATGGTTCAAGGGAGTAATGCAGAGTAATGGTTCAGGGAAGGATAGGGAAAACAAGTTCTATGTACATGGATTTCTGAGATCAAACAAGCATAACTCCAAGATTCTCAAAAACTCCATTACAAACAAGCATAAAAAAAAAAAAAATAAAAAAAAAAAAAGTCCAAAAACTCTAAAAACTTATTTCAACCAAGCATAACTCCAAGATTCCAAAAACTCATAGCAATCACACTGACCCAGCAAGGGTAAAGACAACTTATGCAAATGTTGGAATGGAGAAACATGATTTCTCTAGGAAATTATTTGCTAAACCTGCTGAAATGGATGAGAATGGTAATGAATTTGCTATATTTGTTTGCTAAACCTACTGAACTACAATAAGCCAAACCCAATAAACCCCTAGGTCTGCAATAAGCTAATCCCATAAGTCTGCAATAAGCTAAACCCATCAAACCCATAAGTTTGCAATAAGTTAAACCAATAAACACCTAAGTCTACAATAAGCTAATCCCAATAACCTATCTATGGACTTAACCCGACAATATAGGTTTATTGGGATAATCTATATTATGCAATAATTCAGGGATTTACTGGTGTACCCAATAACCCTATAAATAAGCAAAAAAACACAAACACCCAATAATCCACATAAGAACAACACACCCAAATTCATAAACCTAATAAGCTACACCAAAATTAAACTCAACAAAGAACATACCTTTACTTCATATTCTAGCTTTAATGGGGCTGAAATTTAGATGATGAATAAGGTTTACCCATTGATTGGGTTTGATGAATAAAGGGCCTGGTGAATTAGGGAATTGTATAAAAGGGGGCAAATGGTGTGGCGGGTTAAACAAAGGGTGGGTTAATTACCTATTTTAACAAGTCATAACAAGTTTTGTTACTTATATTTGCTCTTTCCAAAGTTCATGACCTAAGACAGGAATTTTCTGATAGTTCGTTACCTATTTATGCACTTAACCCTAAACGGAAAAAAAAAATTAAAAATGTGACGTGGAAGGTTACCCGGTATCAACCGGTAACCCTTCCAAAATATGAACGTTAATACCTATGTTGAACACAATTCAAAAGTTTTGTTACTTATATTGGTACTTTCCGAAGTTCATGACCTAAGGCAGGAATTTTCAAAGAGTTCGTTACCTATTTATGGACTTAACCCTTAAATAAACTTAAAATTTTCATTCAACATATATCTTTATATATAATAAAAAAAAAAACTTTTTGAATGCCAAAACATCCCTTTTATGACGTCATATATACAACTCACTTTTCTATCCGAGTTTTTCTATCATCTAATTTTGACTCTGTCAATATTCAAGAACTATATAACCAAATCGATTCACCACTTTGATTATACAGAAGTTTCATTCACAAATTTCATAGCATTACCCAAATCGATTCTAAACGAAATACTCCCATTACAATCATCTGATAATTTGTTAATTTCGTGAAGGTAGTAACATGATTTGTGGCTATTTATGCTTTATTGTTTAAGGTATGTTCTATTGTATTTGATTCTAATATATGTTGTTATATATCTTCCGATTTAATATGTTTATACCCTATCATATTGGGGATTTTTATTTTGACGATTCATATTAGGGGTTTTGTTATGATTATTCATCTTAATTGTAAATTTGAATCAGTTTGTTGTTAATTTGCAGATCCATTTTTTATGTGATTTAAATTTTGGGTGTTTTACTATACAAAAAATTAAACTGATATTTGGTATTATCCTTCAGTTGACAACTCTATTGGGTGTTTTAATTTGCAGTTGACATAGGATGCTATTAGGTGTTTTAATTTGGGTGTTAGACTATACAAATAAAACAAGGTTATGCAATTAGAAGAATTCATAATGTTCCTCCATCGGTTGGTGACCCTTATTACTTAAAGGTTATTTTTAACAAGGTGAAGGACCGAAATCGTTTCAGAAAATTTATGAATATGATGAGATTATACACCTTTCATTTAGGGGATGCGTGTTTTGGCTGTGGATTACTTGATGATGACAGAATATACTTGTGCTCTTCAAGAGATATATGGTTGGGCATTAAGGAAGAAATTATGCAGCACGTTGGTACATCTACTTATGTCTAATATTGCAAGACCTGAGTATGTTTGGAATGAAACATAGAATTTATAAAGGATGATATTGAGAACCATCAATGTACTATTGAACGATCCAGGTTATTTTTTGTTTTTAAATGCTATTATTACTACTCTTCTATGGGTCTTAGTTCTGTTTTTAGTTAGTTTTCAAAATGTTGTTGTTACTGCTTTAATATGCTTCGCTGCTAACGTGTATGCTTTCTACTTATTATATAATGTTGTTTGGATGCTGATTTTTCTGCTCTTTTGTGCCTAATTTTAGTACACTTTTACTTATTTTACAAGCATAAATTAAAACTGTCAATATAGTATTAACGTAAACATTGCTTTTGATTTGTAATAAGTTGATTGTAATTACAGGGTTGCGTGATCTACCGTGTACGTGTGCGACGTGGTGGGCGAAAGAGGCCAGTGCCCAAGGGTATTGTTTATGGTAAACCAACAAACCAGGGTGTGACCCAGCTGAAATTTCAACGAAGCAAGAGGTCTGTTGGAGAGGAATGAGCTAGAAGGAAGTTGGGTGGCCTTTAGGTCATCAATTCTTACTGGCCTAATGAGGTATTCATTTACCCAAACATAGTCTTTTCGTTTTAACATGGTTTTTTTCCCAAGAATCTAAACAATCATTTATTCATGTGGTATTTGTTTATTTACTTTATTTTTTACTTGAAGTTGCGGAATTCAGTTTATAATGTTTTGATCAGATACTTTTTTGATTATCTTACTTTTTTGGGTGCATGGATCAAGTAACCTGTTTAGATAGGAAACTGATGTATCTTCCTACAAATCTTTCTAATTCAAAATTTGATGAAATTATTGGATGGTGAATTGTGGGCCATTTGATTCATTCAATGAAAATAAGACATTTGGAACTAGGAATATAATTAGGAAGATAAATTATTTCCCGTCTTGATAATCAATGTCTTACATGTTCAATCAGATGACATATTTACCATTTGCTTTTATCAGATACGACACTATCACTACTATAACTAATGGTATAATTACATTCAAGCATTTTTCTACATCCCTCACTTATGTATATATTAAGCTTTAAATGCTTTTTTAGAAGTGGTTCGTCTGAGAGTATATATATATAAAACACTAGGCAAATCCAAACTCTTCACCCTTGACAAAGGGAAAAAGTCAAGACTAACCTTAATGACTAAAGGATCAACTAGATCTGTAACCCGGTGCAGAAGCACAGAGAACTCCGTGGACTAACATCTGCTAGAAAGAAGTAAAGATACAATGATATGCGTGGAAAGGGACATCCGGACACAACAACGTCTTCACAGAGGGCTACCTGGAAGTAGGAACAAACACACCTTTCTTACGTCGTATCGTGAAGAATTTAAATGAAATGATTTTATGGTGTTCTTTATCTGCCATCTAACTTAGTTTTGAAATCTTTTGTAGGCATATTTTAAGACTTGAGATCTTTCTTACAAACAAAATATATGTTACCTGTTATTTTTCAAAGTTACTGTAATGCAGATATATGTTTTTTTGCATTTTGCATCTATGTATGCTCAATTATAGGATTCTACTAAAGTCAATCACAAGCCAATACTTATAGTTTGCTTGCTCAGGTATATATTTGACTGAAATAATGTATCGTTAATTTGTAAAATCAGATTTAACAAGCAACCCAAAATAACCCGTTGGTGTAACACCCCCAAAAATCATACAACGCAGCGGAATACCACATGGGGTGCTACTTCATAATACACAGCGCTTGATACAAGAGAACGACCTCTAAATAGTAGTAAACAATCTTTGTAGACAATAAAACTTTGTTGCCCAATGTGTAAGCTACTGCTACAATCCATGTTTATTAACCGGAATTACATCTTCATACTTATCCTTCCGTGAAGTGATCTAACATCGCTCTACACAAAAAAAATCCGTCCTATCAACACTTACAAACACAATCATTATGATGTTCCATGTACACAAATATATTTAATATAAAAATTCGCCAACGCCACACAAGCAAACAATAAGAACACAATCCCCAAAAATATAACACAATCAACATAAGTCTGAAAAACATCACACAATCATTGGCCAATCATCCATTACTCCCAACCCGTGCGAAAAAAACCACGACACAGCCTGTGTGCATCGCACGGGTCTGCATGCCTCGTAAAATTTATAAGACAGCCATCTTAGCATGTGGGTCCAGGTTGTTTTTTCTCTTAAAATTAACGTGTTTCATTAAACTAAAATAAAATTATAGCACATAAAATAGTTTTCGACTCAATTGATACCGTAGCTTAAAATTCCTTTCGCATATTTTGGATTGTTGCCAAAATAATCTTTCATGAGATAATGTTTGGCGTCTAAATAGTCTTTGGGTATGGACGTCCGAGTGTGTGAGCAAGTGGCCTCATCGCCAATTGTTCATGATATTCGTATAAATGTGATAATTCTTCGGCTCGAGCTTCGTCGCCATAACTCATTTTGCAAAAGTATAATAAAAGGGGTAGAAAGTGTATATAAATTATGATTTGGTTTGAATATTTGAAAGTTATTTGTTAAAAGTGGGTATTTATAAATGAAGAGGAGGGAGGGGTCGCCATTATTCGACGATTGAATTTAAATTTAGGAGTGGGCAAATAATGACCGTCGTAGGCTTGGCTGTGTGTTGGATAATGCACGCATGGGACATGCAGCTAGGGGTGTCAAATGGGTTGACTTGACCCGATAAGACCTTATACAGTCGGGTCTAAATTAGCTTATCGGGTTTATCGGGTCGACCTGATAGCCTAATAGGACCGGGTTAGGGTTTTAATTGATTCGTTATCGGATTGACCCGATAAATCCAATAAGCTATAATAACCTATTTATTCATAAATCTTATAATATATATAAGTCTTTCTAGTTTGTTTTGTATATTAGGCAAATAATAAAAGATTGTCATACTGTTAATGGTGGATGCCTTTGTTTTTAAGTTGTTTTGTTTGATTTGATATATATTGCTTTAAAAAAAAAAGATTGCCATACTTGATATGTTATACGAGTATTCTTATTTGATTAATGTGTATACCATTTGTAGTTGATGAATTCAATTCATACGATATTTGCACAATGCCTGCTGGAATGTATAAGTGCTATATGATTTGTTTCTTCAATATATTTGTGCCAAGGAATGTATAAGTGCCATGTTGCTCTTAAATACAAGTTAACATTATAATGCGGTATATTTTAAATGAGTCAATTCGTGAGCTGAAATTAACATGTAACTCGATAACTCGACCTAATAACCCGCAATCCGGTAGATCCGAATCCGACTAACTTGATTTCTTATAGGGTCGGGATCGATGCGGGTTAATTTTTAATTTCTCAAAACCCGATAGTCCTGACCCGATAAGCCCTAACCCAACCCGATAACCTGTTTGACACCCCTACACGCAGGCAGCGGTGTTGTGTGGCGGCTCTATAGGCAAAAAAAGTCTTATAACGTGCCAACAGCCAGTGCACCGTGCACTCTTAAGTAGGGGTAGAAACAAGCCGAGCCTAGCCCGTCAAAGATCGAGCTCGGCTCGGTTTGAGCCTTATTTCTTAAGCTCGGTCTCAGCTCGTGGCATGTTATACATGCTCGGACTCGGCTCGAGCTCGGCTCGTTTATACGATTTGGCAATGGAAAATTAAAGTTTGGCTCGAGCTCAGCTCGTAATATAACTATTTGAAGCTCGTTAATAAGCTTGTTAAAAAGCTCGCCTATAATACAAAATTACTAATGAATAACGTTTTATGTATCTTTGATTCTAAATATTCTAGTGTCCCACATCGCGTGGGAGAGAACAAAGTAAAGGCACGCATGCATTATAAATACAGGTTGCCTGTTTCATAATTGCTAACCTTAAGATAATGATGGCAGACCATGTTCCGTTTGATATCCAAAAAATAATCATCAAAAAGCTTCCAGCCAAATCATTGATTCGATTCTGTTGTGTTTCGAAACAATGGAAGTCTCTGATCGATAGCTCTGAATTTATCAAAAATTACCAATCGATGAATGATCCTCATCTACTAGTAAGATACAATGTCCAACAATACGATGACGATATAGATGGATACCTTTCCATTATCGATGAATACGTTTCCATTATCGATAAGGACACTTTTCCTCAACACATGTCTCCCATTACTGTCCCCTTGTCTGTTCAGACACTTGAACACGCAAGAATGCTCTGTTCCAGGTACGAACCTGCAAGAATACTCGGTTCCTCATGCGGATTAATATGTTTTCACGGTTATCATAAATATCACTCAGAGATGGTTGTTTTTTGGAATCCGTCGATCAGAAAATCTGTCTCAGTTTTGCTGGAACCTCGGGTAAGACTTGGAACTGGTTGGGTTGGTTTTGGGGTTTGTCCCGAGACTTGTGATCCTAAACTTGTTAAGATTGATAAAGTTAAGGGTATCCTTGAAGTTCATGTTTATACATTAAGCACACGAGCTTGGAAAAAAGTATCTGTTAAATCCCAATATAAATCATGTCGTTTAAAGTATCATAAGGGGGTGTGTGTTAAAGGGTTTATTTACTGGCTTGAGCGTGATGATAGGCCACCGCCTTTCGGAAATGAGTCTTATTCTATCGTTTCATTTAATTTGAGTAATGATGAATTTGGAAAAGTGTGTCTTCCGCGTAGTTTACAACTCTCAGAATGCTTAGAGTTATCCAAGTGGAACGAGTGTCTTACTGTGATCGACCACGCTGAGGCCGACGTTTATGACCATTCATTGAATTACTGGGTGATGAAGGGTGATGGTGTTGCACAATCATTTACTATTATGTTCCACATTGAGCCGATGTATCCAAAGTATTATAATAAGACGACACTAAACAAGGAATAAAACTCTGCACATGCACTGTTTATAATGACAACTTTAAGCACCAGTTATGTAATAAGCCTATACAAGGCAACTGGAGTAACAGTGATACCTACCATCAGGGGTGGCAATTCGGGTCGGGTTCGGGTTGGCGGGTTCGGGTTAGCAGGTTGGCGGGTCAGAAAACCCCAACCCGAACCTGACCCATTTAAATAATCGGGTCAGCTATGTCAACTCTAACCTGTTTACACATAACCCGAACCTGACCCATTTAACCCGAACCTAACCTAACATGTTTAATAAACGGGTCAAATGGGTCGACCCAAACCCGACCCGAAATCTACTAGACTCGATCCAAAGCTGTTATTTTTCGTGTCGGTTTCAGGTCGGGTTTCGTGTCGGGTCAAAAATTGCCACCCCTACCTACCATGTGCTTCTAGTATCTATTCCTCGATTTGCTTGAAAGATGTTACTCCAAATAGTCGAAATCCTCTGTTATCCCTACCTGAAAATTACATGTAAAGGCAGTACCTGGTGAGACAGCATGTAATTTTCACAAATCACAGTTAAGTAGTTTTAGCATGCATCAGCATTGCAATGAAAAATGACAGCAATTGAGCTCCTCGTGACATTTTTCCCAACGAGGGTGCATAAAACTATTTAATGTCAGGTGACATCTAAAGGTGGCGATTCCAACCCTTTTACTAATGAATTGGTGAATCATATTACACTTATCTTTAACGGGTTGAACGTGTACAAAACTCAAAAGGAAACGGGTCAATAGGTTGATCCAATCGATACACGAAATGTTTTTCGCATGCATGAAACTGCTTAATCGTTGATATCAAGAAAATTAATTGTTATTGCGTTAATGTGATGTTGTGATTATACTTGACACAATAACTCTATAGAAGTTTACAAGAATTGCACAAAAAGTGTGATGGGTCAAACCAGCCTACCCATTTTTACCCCTACCCCCCTTTACCACCTAATCTGCCTGTTTACACACCTCTATGAACATCTAAATTACCGGTCCATATAAACTTCAATTCGTGTTTATGACATACGGCTATTAGTCATTCATAATTATAAGGTAGTATGTATGGAATAGCAGTGATATCAAATGAGTTGGAATGTACAGTAGTAAATTACTTGTGTTTCAAGATGGTACAGGGGAATTAGAATTTACCTCATTGTACAAGTGTTCAAGCTGTTCTTTGACCTGAGCAGTGGCGGAACCAGGAAGTTAGAGGACGGGGGGCAAAAAATTTTTTGACAAAAGTCGTCGTGCACACTATGACGAAGATAGAGATACAAGGGTTTTACATTGTTTGTCTTCAATATGGGGGGCAATTTGATCTTGTGATGGGGTACACTTTAATAAAATGGTCCGTAAAAAACAAAATTTACACTAAAAACCGATTCTAATTGTCGAATCATGGGGG
>BQNB010066819.1:0-30414 GCA_026074375.1 Tanacetum coccineum | reverse complement strand
AACTTTTTAATTCTTGATGCATGGTGGTTTAATCATCAAAAGGATGATGGGGATTTGTATAGGAATGATTTGAGAGTGATCAATTGATGGTGGTGGAGATGACTGTGTCGACACACAGTAAAGGAGGGAAGAAGAAAATGTCAAACCTTTTTTTCGTTACTATGATTTTTAGATGAGATCTTCCTTTTTGTGTAAAAAATATATGTAAGGGTGTGTTTGTTTTATAGATTTGTAGGAGCTAATGGAACATAAAGGGGGTGTTTGGTTTAGTGTTTTGATGGAGAAAATACAAATATAAGGGTGTGTTTGGTTTAGGATTTAGTAGGAGTAAAATATAATAAGGGGGTGTTTGGTTTAGTGTTTTGATGGAGAAAATACAAATATAAGGGTGTGTTTGGTTTAGGATTTAGTAGGAGTAAAATATAATAAGGGGGTGTTTGGTTTCTAGTATTGATGGAGTCTAAACAAAGAAACAATTAAAAAGAGTGTTTGGATTATATGTTATGTTTATAAATTATATTATTATTATTATTCATGCTCATAAAAAGTAAAAATCAAACATATGCATAAAAATAAAATTAAATCAATACAACATGGAAACAAGAGGCTTACAAACACAATAGAATAGAAGACAATGATCAAACGAAACCCTCTTGTGTTTTCCCTCAATTGCCGAAACCCACAAACACAAAACAAAGACCCAAACTTGATTTTTGATTAACCAATCTTGTTAAAAACACTTGCAATCGCACCCTTGATGATTTAATTGCACCCAATTAGATAAAAACCTAAGAATCAAAAGTTTAATAAAATCAAGAACTTTTTAATTCTTGATGCATGGTGGTTTAATCATCAAAAGGATGATGGGGATTTGTATAGGAATGATTTGAGAGTGATTAGAAGTGTTAATTGGAAATTTTGAGTGATCAATTGATGGTGGTGGAGATGACTGTGTCGACACACAGTAAAGGAGGGAAGAAGAAACTGTCGAGCCTTTTTTTTTGTTACTATGAGTTTTAGATGGGCTCTTCCTTTTTGTGTAAAAAAAATATGTAAGGGTGTGTTTGTTTTATAGATTTGTAGGAGCTAATGGAACATAAGGGGGTGTTTGGTTTAGCGTTTTGATGGAGGAAATACAAATATAAGGGTGTGTTTGGTTTAGGATTTAGTAGGAGTAAAATATAATAAGGGGGTGTTTGGTTTCTAGTTTTGATGGAGTCTAAACAAAGAAACAATTAAAAAGAGTGTTTGGATTATATGTTATGTTTATAAATTATATTATTATTATTATTTTTCTAAAACACTTATTCCACAATATTTGTTTTTAAAACACTTAATTGAAATATTAAAAATTGTATAAATACTATTTTGACGCGGTTTCGGCCAAACGCGGATAAAAGATGAAAATTAATAAAAATAAAATAAAATAAGCTCTCATGGCTAAATTATGAAGTTGTCGATATCTCGAACGCTAAAATGGATAAAGTCCAAATCACGACTCGAAAATAGCTAAAACGACGTTTTTCGTTAAAACGGCTAAAAACAAAATAATAATTTCCTTAAAAATTTGAAATGGAATTTAGAGCTCGGTTAAAATGTTGACCGTAAAATACGAGATGCTACAGATAGAATCTATCAAAACCCCATAACCGACCAAGAATCTATCAAATAAAAACACAAAAACGTGTAAAAAAGCAATACCACGATGTGAGTATCAGACTCAGATAGGGGAACCACTAAAGCAAAAACAAAGGTTTAACCTATCATTCTAACAATCAATTCACCTCTATAAAACAAAGCACCAAAATCCCATCAATCACCAAGAACATTAAAAAAAATTATGCACTCACCTTGACAATCCTATACAATCCTCTTGTATTATCACCCTCTCCCTCCAACACTCCCTCTATCTCCTCTCTGCCCCTCCCCCCCCCCCCCCTCTCTCGCCCCCCACTACCTGAACAACATCACTGTGGAGGATCAGATAATCATCTATATGAGAATAATCTCTCTTAAACAGTAGTTACACAGTACATTAGGAACATTATGGGTTGAATGTGAAACCGAATAAGCAAACTAGACCTTTAGATATAGGCTTTGTGATTTATCGGCTATTTCCTTGTGTTAATAGGAGAAAGATGATTTTAAGCTACTTTGAGACACATTAAATCTGATAGGTGTCATGTGTGATATTGTCAGGGATGATAGGTGCTCATTTTATAGCCTCTTAATACCTAACTCATGATCATGTTTTGTCCACAAACACCTTGAAAGTTTTCTGAGCCTTATACTGCATCAACATCCCACCAAACACTTATCACATAATAACAACTCTCTTGCTACCGTCTCATCACTCACATACTCATCAGACAACCCAACCCAAAATTCTTTTAGATATCATCGCAAGAGGCCGGCTAGCTTCATATCAGAGACACACAGTATGGATCTTGTCTATGTCGAGTATGAACTTGTCTCAAAATAGGTTTTACTAAAACTTGCTGCGTGAAGTTTTAACACACATATTATATGTTTTGAACTTTTCCCCACAACTAAGTCGCACACATGCTATTGAATTGAGTCTTGTAATCCAACGACCACTATTCACAACACTTCCACATTGAGGGGGGAAGGAAAGCAGACAGCACAATAAACTAACGACGGAAATGTCTACACACTCACATTCGTTTTAAACTAGAAATGTCTAGATTAATTCAAAACATTCCTCAGTAGCTATGGTTAATGTATCTCTTGCTATTAACATCCTTCGTTCAAATAACCGTTAACCATGGATATGATCCAAACTGCATTCCTATAGTTTAAACCATTTAGATTCTCGTTGTAGGATTTAATTCGATATACCAAATTAATCAAAATCATCTTGCATTACCCTTTGGGGTTGCGGCCAAGGGGAGCAATTATCTGATTAAATTCTAGAGAGGTGCCATGGTTAGGGTACATATGTAGCATATCAAGTGGAGGAACAAATTCTTTATAAATACAAGTGTTGTGAATGGTGCTTCGGACATCACTTTTCGAATAATAGGGTCTTTAATAACTGCGCGCATTTCAAGACATCGTTTGAGCTAGAGTGGAGAAAAAGTAGATATCCACTCGTACCAAAACTTGTTTGTATTTCAAGTCTAAGGATACTTAACTAAGCCAGGATGGTTCGGAAGATTTTAGCTTGAGAGAACACGCGGAGCGATTAAGTGTAATTTTGAAGTTGGTGGGGTGTCCACGTATGGCAGGTCCCTTGTGTGAATACCATATGAGTTTGCGAGAACCATCCATATGTCAAAGAATATACAAGGGCGCAACGAGGCGGTGCACATTGTGACGGTGCGCGAGGGAGATATGTAGCGCAATACTCTTATATTGTGAAAGCCAGCAGATGGACGACCTAATCGGATAAACAAAGTGGTAGTGCGAAGCGGATTGACAAGGATAGAATATGGCAAATATGAGGATAGAAGCAGAAGTGTGTTTAGGTGGGTTTGGTGAGTGATTCGAAAACAAAAGGGGTGGGGACCAAGTATGCGTGTTTATATACTGTTGTAATTCATGCGAGGGAGAGGAATACACAGGATTTCTTGTGGGAAACGTCATCGCTAATTATCCAAGTAACTAATAGGAAACACACAGATTTTTAGCAGGGTGGGAGGAACTACGTGCGGGCGGTGGGGGGAAGGTGCAGTTCCAAGAGGCGTTCGTTTCGGGAGATATGGTTCGGTGAATGCAGGGGGTTGTGAGGGAGAAGCCAACGCTTTAGTAAGAGCGAGGATCAGCTAAGTTGTCATGCCGGGTGTGGGGAGTGGAGGGCGAGCTGGTGGTGGGTTGATGTGGGGTCTACGGGAGGACCTATGTGACATGGGTGGCACCAAATTCCGAATAAATGAGGTCACGGGAAGGTCATGTGTGAACGGGGGGATGTGTGGGGGGTGTCGTTGGGTTGGGGCACGATGAATGGCTAGCTAAGCACACTTTAGTTGATTCCGGCGGTATAAGGAGGGGGGCGTGGGGACAAATATACTATAGTGATTGCTCCATTATTATACATACAATATTTATGGGTTCTCTTTTCAAGATAGGGTGTGGGAGTACGGGGGAGGGGAGAGCGAGGCGGGGCACAAGGGGAGGGCCCGCGTGGAGAATCAAGAAAATTTCCCTAAATCCGGTACACAGGGCGATTCCTATAGACATCATAAGAGTGCCAGGGCGAGATATACTCAGTGGGAGGGCTTGGCAGAAGGAGATGAAGGTGTAGGCGGAAATGTGGCGGTAGATAGCCTTTGTTGGAAACCATGGAGTGGGGGCTTCTAATCCCAAACTCACCTTCATTTAAAAACAAATCGGGCGGGATAGCATCCAGTGCGTTACTAAGACCTTGTGAGGTCATCAAGGATCCTGAAGGGTGCAGGCAGGGAAGGGGGGAGGAGGGTGGGCGGGGGGGATGGGGGGAACCGGCCCGGGAGGTCAAAGGAGGGGGGCGGGGCACAAGCGAGCAAGGGAAACAGCAAAAGATGAAGAACAAAGAAACAACCTCTTGGGCGACGTCTCTACCCCCCTACTTTGCTCCAAACTCATCACCCCCCCTTGCTCATCGTTTTTTCTAAGTTGTTCCACCCAATGAAAGAGAACCCTGTCCTTAGTATCCTGCTGGATATAGCATCGGAATTTTCGTAAACGTAGTCCTAGTAGTGAATATCACCCACTCTAGATTCTATTGAAAACGGCGTTGTTTATTCTGAGTCGAACGTAACATCAGGGCGGAGTACATCTTGACTGCATACATAATAGAACCTACGAAGCCCGAGGATATGGAACATTTTGCATCGCTGGCAATTCAGCAGATGTTAAAGAGCAACCTTGTGATAATAACCTCATCTTAAGCTTTTCTTGCATGGGGAGAACTTTCCCACGTTTGGAATTCCCCCCCCTCCCCCCCTCATGTGATAATCCTCGCTTTAAAAAAAAAAAAGAAAGAAAAAAAGGATTCTTTTGTTTATATAAGCACTTTCTGACACAAACCAATTAAACCCCACGTGACTCTGTTCTTTGTAGATCTAGATTCTCAAGTGAATTATATGCAACAATCAGCACCCCAAATATCATCATAGCAAAACAACATTTTCCAAGGTAGGATTTTACATCTTGTAACATTGGAATGTTGTTTCTCATGATTAATATGTCATCAACATACAAGATTAGAAAAGTGACATTACTCTCACTAGCTTTTAGATATACACATGGCTCATCACGATTTTGAGTGAAACTAAATTTCTTTATTTCATTATCAAATCGTTTATTCCATTGCCTTGATGCTTGCTTAAGCCTATAAATGGAATGCTTCAGCTTGCATATTCGATTTGGATATTTTGGATTCACAAAACCTTCAGGTTGCTCCATGTAGACCTCTTGAGAGAGATATCTATTAAGGAAGGCAGTTTTGACATCCATTTTCCAAATCTCATAGTCATAAAACGCTACTATGGCTGTAAGAATTCTAATAGCTCTAATGTCTGTAACAGGAGAAAAGGTTTCCTCAAAATTAATATCTGGGGTTTGAATATAACCCTTCATCACAAGACGAGCTTTATAGGTGTGTACAGCTCCATCCATGTCGGTCTTGTTTTTGAAGAGCCACTTGCTACCAACGGTTTTTCCGTTAGGAGGAAGATTAATTAAGTCCCAAACTTCGTTGTCTTTCATGGATTGCATTTCCACATTCATAGCATTCAGTCATTTATCAGACTCAGGGTCTAATAATGTAGCTTTATAGTTAGCGGGTTCACCAAGATCCCTAACTCATGCTCCTCAGCATCGATGTATAAACACAATCGATCTGTAGGACGGTGTGTCCTTGTGGACCTACGAATGGGATTGATATCACTTTGAGGTTCATCTATTTCTAGATCATCCTCTTCATGATGTAAGCTAGTGTCTATAGAAGGACGCGTATCTTCTTCTTGAATAATTTCAAGATCTTCTAGACTCCCACTTGCTTCTTGAGTTATAAGACTATTCTCTAGGAATTCAACATTCTGAGCAACAAGTACTTTGTTCTCGGGTGGGTAGTAGAAGGAATAGCCCATAGTTTCCTTTGGGTATCCTACAAAGATACACTTAATAGACCTGGGTTCTAACTTGTCAGGCTTGGTAAGTGTATCTCGCTTAACAAGTGCCTCACAACCCTAGACTTTTAAGTAAGACAGCTTAGGGTCTTGCCCATGCCATACTTTGCATGGTGTCTTTTCAACCTTCTTAGTTGGAACCATATTGAGAATGCGTGCAGCAGTCTCAAGAGCATAATCCCAAAAGGACTTTGGAAGAGTTGTTTGACTCATCATGGATCAAACCATATCTAGTAGGGTTCTATTTCTCCTCTCCGACACACCATTGTGTTGTGGTGTGTTAAGAGGAGTACGGTGAGCGATAATCCCATGATCCTTTAGATGATCCAAAAACTCTTGACTCATATACTCGCCCCCACGATCAGAACGTAGCGATTTTATGGTCTTACCGATTTGATTTTCTACTTCCTTTTGAAACACTTTGAAAGTTTCAAACACTTCATGTTTATGCTTTAACAAGTAAACATAACCATAACGACTAAAGTCGTCAGTGAAAGTGACGAAGTAGTTTGCTCCTTGTAACTCGAGAAAGCTAAAGGTATAAACTATCTTGGGTATCAATAACAAATACCCGAATTCCTAAAGATCTAAGGGCAAACCTCACATTTTTGGGGTGGAATTCAGAGGGTTATTGTGCTAGTCATATAAATTCCTATCCATGAGACGCTATTAATAATCGGTTTTCGTCGGTATGTGTCATAAAAAATTTTAAATTTGGGTAAAAATCACCTCTTATGTTATGTTTCGATATATTACACACCATTTTAAGGACAAGAAAATGGTAAATGAAAAAATAGTTTCTAAAGCTTATTTACCCCCTTACACTTAAGTTGAACATTGTCCCCAATGTTCTCTAGAAGTACCCGTTGAAACGAATAAAGGTAAAAAAGGAAAAGAAACTAGTACTCCCCTGGTTTGCTCAATAATGAAGAAGAAACATGCGATAACTGGTTAAATCGTCCTCTAAGAGTCATCCAATGAAACTTCCTAAGAACTTCCAAGCTTCTTCTCATCAAATATAACCTGTAATCAAAGACAAAGACAACTACACGAAGCGTAAAATGTGCGATAAACCAATATACAATGTAAATTTAGGGTTCGACTCGATAGATAGGATGAGAGAATTGTTAAACTCATTAGGTTTTTGCAAGTTTATAACAGAAGTATACATATATTAAACGTTATGCAAGTTTTATTTTCAAAAATAATTAAAAATTTTAAGCTTTCTGGACCTGGGCATTTGACGGCGTCAGGGTTGTTGTGACCCCGTCATAAGTGTCATGGTGATGGCGTCGCGTGTAAATCGTGACGCCGTCTCCACAGTCTGTGAGACAAAAATTTTGTTTTTGATGAAAAATTTCCTACACTTGATTCCATAAGTTAATTCCTGTATAAATTGCTGCATAAAACTTAAGATTTAACAATTCAATCATATGACGCGAATTAATCTAAACAATTCATTTAACATGTTTAAACTTGGCTCAAAAGCCCGATAAATTCCCCTACACTTATTATTTGCAAAATACCTTTGATTGAAATTAAGACGAGGTTAAAGACAAACAAAGCATGATTACAAGATAGTTCAAACATAATAAAACAAATGGTAAAGAATTAAAACACACATGACACTCCTAATTACGGGAAAAGTAAATCGGGTTGCCTTCCAAGAAGCGCTTTTCTTTATTAACTAGTCTTGTAGCTAGACTCGAAGTCACACGTCCTTACATTGTTTCGTGAACGCTTATGTGCCCACAAATGAGCCATTCCTTCATACTTTCATTCACTTGGTATTCAGGACCTAAGTTTAAAGAGTTTTTGTACATAAACTTATTCTTTTCATAAGGGTGCCTAAGTCCGTTCATCAAATCATTTTGGCTAAGTTCTAACAATGGTGGGACTTTACTCTAATTGAAGTTCTTGAGCCTAGGTATCGTACGTGGCATCCTATATGTGTATGTGTTGAAGATCTTAGTGAATGAGACCAATCCTTTAGCGACGTCATATTTGAGCTTAGTGATTTTTCTAAAGGGTCTACCCATCAAGACATCAGCCATGTCGCTCATAATGAATTCTCCAATGTCTTTTAACATAACAAAATCCGTGATATAGGTAAAACTTCTGACAAACACCTAGACATCCCAAACAATGGTAACTAGGTTCTTTCCTGTCCCCTCCGGTCTATCTACTGTTATTGTATTATAGGCTTTACGCGAGATAATATTCATTGGTAGAAAAGGGTCAAGATAGGCGGTAAAGTTCTTGAAGCCTATCATACATTCGAATGTAAGGTTATCCTCGTTAAAACTATTAATTATTCTTTCATGGCGTAATGTCCCCGCGTTTTCATACTCACTTAATTTATTAAGAACTTCCTCATCATCTGAGTGATTGTCAGAGTGAGGAAAGGGAGAAATGAGAGGTGTATCTACCGATCCATCATCAAACTCAAGGTCATTTATACTGGTCTCACTGGGTTGGTCGGCGAAGCGATTGAGGAATCGCTCAATACTCTCTAGGGGAGAGTCAACAAAGGCTGAAATTTTTTGTAGCTCTTTGATCTCTTGGTTAAATCGTGTGCGTAGTGTAACTAGTAGGACAGGACTATTATTGGTAGGTGGTGGATTCGCGTTCTCCATGATGAAGAATAGAATAGTCAATGGAAATTACGAACAAACACACAAAGAAAAGATAGACTACAAGAAAGCTAATATGCGGAAATTAAATTCTCACTTGAAAGGATTCAAACGAGTAGAACTAAGCTAAACTATGATCAAAACCTAACTATTCCCCAAGTGGCGGCGCTAAAAACTTGATGCGGTCGTCGTTGGACTTCAACAAGAAGTTTTACAACTCCTTAGGCAGAGTACCTAATCATTGTAGTAGTATAGGCAAGACTCAAGGGTTGTTTTCGTTCACTCGAGGAATAGGTTGGGTAGGCTTGATCACGGTCTAACAAAATTCTAAGGGTTGAGAAAAGATTATTTTTGTGTTTTTGTATTTTATGAAAGGCAAGTAAATCATATAATTGGAGAGGTTGGTTTGGTTTTAGCTATTAAACTAAATAATAATCTAAACTAATGATAATAACAATAAGATAAAAGACGGTGTTTATTTAATCATGTATTACTCCCTAGATTGCTTTTCCTAGTGTTGTTGCCTTGTCACCCTTGTGATGATCTGTGTAATTATTTCCTAAGTCATGAACGAATTACACGAACTCGTCGTCTACTTAGTATTCCGCTAGAGCAACACACAAGTAAGGTAGTATGAAGACTATTATAAGGCCCCTAGGAGTACACTAAGTGCATGTGAAATATATTAAAAGTGGATCAACTATATTAGGGGGCAAGGTAGTATGAAGACTGTTACCTGATGGTATCCTTTCTACATAATCATGTTTTCCTAGACATATCAACACATACATCATATAACATGATTGCGTGAGTCTTACAGCCGAATAAACAAGAATAGATTAACATAGCATACTTAATTAACATTTAATTGTTAATCTATACTTTTTTTTATCATTATATGTTTGTGTTTTATTCTAGGTGGTATTTAGTTATGGCAAGATTGCATTCTTGCCATAGATTTACAATAGAAACGATAAATAATCTAATTTCATCAGCCCCGCTTGTTAAAATCGTATGTAATTCATAAATACACTACTAATTGGCTCTAAACCCACTGTTTTGACCAAGTTTAACTCTAACGATACCAGCGATAATCTAGTCTAGTACAAATAATCAACATACATATAAAACACATTTAAGGGACATGTAAATTAAATAGGAACATACCCTCGTAGTCACCAGCAAATCAAAGAAACCAAGAATGAGAAACGAGTGACTAAGTTGTCACCTCTACGAGTGCTCACACAAACACGTAAACAAGCACGCCCGGATGCTAGTCCAAACCTCACGTATATCCAATACAACTATTGTATCCAAAACCCACTGAAAATCGATCACCGAAACCCTCACAAGAAACAGAACCGAAATACAGAAAGTAGAAACTAGGGTTTAGCCTAATTCGGTTGTAACCGAATTAGGTCAGATGAACTGAATAAGCCCAAGTATAACCCCTAGATCGAATCTAATGATTCCCACGCCTTGGGAACAAGTAAACCAAATGTATGAACCTGCTTGAACAGCCTGGGATCAAAACTCAACTTGATTGACTCTAAATAGATCAACCGAATTAGGACAGTGGGTATATATTTTAACCGAATAACAAAACTGTTTTGATTTTATGGTTGATATATTGTCTGTTTGATTAGAGAAGGAGAGGAGAAAAGGGGTAGAAAGGCAGAGATTTGTGTGATGTGGGATATGATGTGCCGAGCAAATGAGTGAGGGGATGAAGGTTTATAAAGCCTTCAAACCCTAATTATGATAAGACTCAAAAACTAGTGTTTTAGTGTTATCATAATTATCTCTCTAATCCTTATCACTTTTCCCTTCTCCTTATCCCCATATACATCGAACCTAGACCTATCCTAGAACCTTCCATGTGGCCGGCCTCATAATGACACCACATTGTCCTTGTCTAGTCGATACATTGTCCAAATAGTTTACTTAGAAACGTCACGTGAAGTATAAAACGTACTCTGTGCGTTTTATCGTGTGTGCCCCCAATAGGCTCACACACTCCTAGTTGTGATCGAGCTAGTCCAACTCACATAATCCAACAAAACCTGTTTTAATGTTTTTGGATTTTAGGTAGACTTTGAGTCAACTATTGCAAGTTGTGTCTCATCTTCAAACTAAGCAAGTTTATGATTATTTGAGCACAATCACTTAATTGTCCCATGTGATTTACAAAAGGTTTTCTTTTATGATTTTGTCCCTTTCGGTCTAAATTTACAGATATCATCCCTCAACGAATGATCAAAATATCTTTGCCCTAGTAACTAAGATGGACCATTTGTGAAATAAGATTTCATCCGAGGGACAATGTCTGTAAGTTTGAGCCGAGAGGGAGAAAATCCCTAACTTTTCTATAAACCACATGGACCTTCAAAGTAATTCAATCTAGCTATATATATGGCACCAAAGCTGAGAACACATTACTGAAAATGAAGTTCAATGGTTTAAGTTTGTTGTTGGTTGTTCTTTTAACATTTGTCATTGTTTCTTCTGCAGGAAGAATCCGTCAACCCACAATACAACCGCAAATTCATAAGCAAACAGGTAAAGATCATGAATCATACTCATATATACTGTATAGTGTAAGCACACATATACATTTTGTGTGTGTGTGTGTGTGTAGATCGATATATGAGTTTTAAAAGTAATGCTGATATGACAACATATTAATTTGTTTGCATTTATATGCAGGCGATGCAATTGTTAAATCACAAGAAGAAAACGTAGCTCATCCTGATGACGAGTACAGCTGTTGGGGTTGTTGGCATAACCATCCATGATCCTGGTCGTCGTCTCTAGGCATTTTTTATGATTCTACGGATACATGCGTTTAGTTATGTCGTCGTGTTTGAAACAATTGATAGAAGAACCACGAAAGTCCTTAGTTTCGGTTTTCTTCAGTATTCAATCATGAATTGCTGGAAAGCAAAATGCATATGATTGTTGTCGAATTTCCATCCGAGTTCTTCATAGTTATATTTAAGAAATGACTTTGTATTATGAATTCGTAAAAGCACATTTGCATTCTTTCAAACTAACATAATACATGACTACATGATAGAGACAAAGAGATTACTACCATATTTGTCATTGTTATTCATATGCAATATTAGAACACTTATTTTTGCTAATTATTTTCTAAGTTTTGGACCTTTGGTTGTAAACATTTGAATTTTGGTGGCCTTCAACCTTATTACATATTTCAACCATTTCATTTTAGCCAACACTTGAAGCAGACCAATTCAATAGTTGAAAAAGATATAATCAAACCCAAAAAGTGTAACCAAACAATATTTTATATAACTTGTCTATTTTTGCTGTTATGTGTAAACTTTTTTTTTTATTAAAAGACAAACATCTCAAATTCTGACATTTATATGTGTATTTTGTTCATGTACAATGACGATTTTACTATTCGATGTTAACATGGGTGTAAAAAAAAGAATGATAGAATGGTCACAAAATACATACAAAAGTCAAAATTTAACAAAAAAAAGCTACATAAAATTACAAAAATATATAAGTTAGATATGTTTTTTTATGAGAAATGCTAGGCTCGCACATTTTTTACAAACAAATATCCACACACCTATATGTGTCATTTGATTATGGAGAGTAAAAATTAAGAAAGAGAAAATTTCATGCAACCTAATTGGTACATCTCACATGTAGGTGTGGACGTTTGTTTTGTAAAAAAATGTTGAGCCAACATTCTCTTTTCTTATTGTCTGAGATAAGTACTTTTTGGTCCCTTGTGGTTTGGTGCGATTCTAACATTTTGGTCCAAATTCAAAAACGTTTTTGGTTATAGTCCAAAGTGAACATTTGTTTCACGTTCATCCAAACATGTTAAAAAATTTGGACCAAAAGTGAAAAATACCTACCAAACCACAAGGAAAAAAAAACATGCTTTTGTACTGAAAGTGAAACCAAAGTATCACTTTTAGACTAAAACCAAAACGTTTTTGAATTTTGGACCAAAAGTGAAAAACGCACCAAACCACAAGGACAAAAAAATGTACTTTAAAGTACATTTTTTTTCCTTGTGGTTTGGTGCTTTTTTCATTTTGGTCAAAAAATTCATAACGTTTTGGTTTTAAGTCCAAAAGTGATACTTTTGTTACAGCTTTCAGTCCAAACATGTTGAATAATTTGAACCAAAAGTGAAAATAACCCAACACACACAAAAACATGCTTTTGGATTGAAATGAAACAAATATCACTTTTGGACTAAAACCACACCACGTTTTTTAATTTTGACAAAATGAAAACGCACCAAACCACAAAGACCAAAAATGTACTTTATTCTTTACATAATAAAATGAAAATTAGATATCTTGTCTCATTCTATAAGTGCTTTTATGCCATCCCACATCGACTATTGAGAAAAATACAAATCTGTTTATAAGTGTGCTATTTCACTCGAGGTAGTTGAAGTATTGTCGGGTAGTATTGAATGAAATTGATTATAAGAAATTCATTCAATATTAATGCGAAAAACTTCTTTTTTTGATGAAAGCCATCTTTAGTTCTACCGCGATTTTAGCATAATTTCTTTTATTACGAAAGCAATCCTTAGTTCTACCGCTAGCGCGATCTTGATGTAAGTCGCGCTAATCAAGTTTAGAAATAAGTCAAATTTTGTATATATTTTTATATATAAAATTTTATTTAATTTCATAACAAAATAATAAAATAGTTGTTACACTAAAAAAATGAATACACGCCTCGTGTATTTATTTGCATATCTTAATAACTCGTGTTATATTTTGATATTTGTGACCCGTAAATATATTGTTTTAGTATTACTATCAATTAAATAAAAATAAGAGTTAAGTACATTTTTTGTCTTTGTGGTTTGGTGCGTTTTTCACTTTTGGTTTAAAATTCAAAAAAGGTTTGGTTTTGGTCCAAAAGACATAGTTTCGTTTCTAACTTTTAAGTCCAAAAAGACAAAGTTTGTTACACTTTTGGTCCAAACGACATAGTTTCGTTCCACTTATAGTCCAAAACTTTTGAGTCCAAAGTTACGGAATTGGACTAAAAATGAAACGAACTAAGTTTTTGGACCAAACCAAACATTTTGAATTTAGGATACCAAAATGAAAACGCATCAAACCACAAAGACCAAAAATGTACTTAACTCTAAAAATAATTATAACAATAAAGTTGTTTCTCTAGAAAGTTTCGCTACATGGCTTATTCGTTACAATTTATTATAAAAAAAGCGTTGCAAAAAGTTATTCTCTATACTAAAAAAATCATACATAAAAAAATTGAAATTTCTCCAAACAGCTTTGGAATATTTTTCTAAAAGCAAAACATAGTTTAGTTACCTGACGTGCAGGTGTGAATATTACTTGACCAAATAGGTTCCCTGCGAATTCAGAGGAATGGTGAGCCATGGCTTGAGCCATGGACGAAAACGCTAGCTCACGGCGCGACAACTACATTGTGGGTGGCGTTTTCGGGTCTCGCGCCGCCACCACCAGCCGAGATGGTGGGCGAAAAACGCGACCCGAAAATGCGAGACGCTGTACCGCGTCTCGCGTTTTCGGGTATCGCGTTTTCGCGTGTATAATTTAAAAAAAAAAAAAGAGTAGGGTCCTCTCATAACACCAAAAAATGTGGTGTTAACCAAGGAGTCACTTTTTGGTGTTATGGGAGTTTTTGGTGTTGTGGGAAAAATGCATTTTTGGCCATGGCTCAAGCCATGCCACCAAACCATACCTAGCGCTCTAAGCAAACATAGGTAAGATGAATACATCACACTCATATATACTGAATAAACACATATACATTTTGTCGATCTGCATGTGTGTGTTATATGAGTGTCCACATTAGTATCGATATGACTGCATATTAATTTGTTTGCGTTTATGGCGAAGCAATTGTGACATACAGAAGAAGTCGATCATATAGATAATCGCGGGGCGAAGGGTTGTTGGCACCATCCATGATCATGGTCGTCTCCTATAGACATCTTGTATATACTCTTGATAAGTGCACTTGCGCGGCTATGTTAGCGTTGTACTAGAAATAATATGGATGACGAATGAAGGATTTATTTTGATTTATCTTACACTCATCAATTAATCAATTATGAAAGCAAAATGTATTCATTGTTGTCGAATTCTCATATGTGTTCTCCATAGTTGTCAAATACATATTTTGGTTGTATTTAAGAAATGAAATTGTAATAGGAATAAAGAGATTATCATGTTTATCATTGCTATTCATATACAAGACTAGAATGTGACAACTTAACACATTCATTTAAGAACAATTTTTTACTAAGAATTAGTTTTAATCTTTCTACTAAATAACTAAAATAGTCATATAAATTTGTAAGGTTGTAAACATTTTGGATTATGATGACCTGCACCCAATAACATATCCTTGAACATTTCCTTTTTACTACATTTAATGTTAACACTAACCACCCATGCATAAACACATTGTGTCGACCTGCATGTGTGTGTAGAGAGCGATATATGAGTTTTGTTGGGATTTAACAAACTATGTAACCAATTAGCTACGAGTACGCAACGGAATGAATGTAGTTTTAGCATATAGATTAACACATAATAAAGGGAAGAAAACTAACCTTTTGCCTTTGATCCTGAAAACGAGTTAGTGGTTAAATTATCATCTCCTTGCGTTTGCTCACAACAAAACACTGTCAAGTGAGAACACCCAAGTAGTCTAGCCTTGCCCTTCACGAATAAAACACAACATGTTATAACACCACATCCAACGCACCCTGATTGAGTTAGAACCGAAACCAAGAAACCCTTAATTAGGTTAGCACCAAAATCCCTATAAACCGAATTCGGTATAGGGTTTTAAACCAAAACCGAAAACCCTTGAATCAGGGTTATTTGTTGCGTCCGACTAGTAAATTGATATTCTACTAAACATCTCGAAAATTGATTATTATACTAAACATCTCGAAAGTAAATTTTTTAAACAATTCAAACTGAACTAAGAGCATAAAGTTAAGAATGGTAATTCCTTATTGGTAATATTACAGGCTAATCATACATCACGCGCATAATACCAGAATAAAACACAATGTGTCGACCTGCATTGTGTGTAGAGAGCGATATATGAGTTTTGTTGGGATTTAACAAACTAGGTAACCAATTAGCCACGAGTACGCAGCGGAATGGATCTAGTTTTAGCATAAAGATTAACACATAATAAAGGGAAGAAAACTAACCTCTTGCCTTTGATCCTGAAAACGAGTTAGTGGTTAAATTACCACCTCTACGGTTGCTCACACAATCACGTCAAGTGAACACGCCAAGTTGTCTAGCCTTGACTTCACGAATAAACACCACGTGTTATAATCACCACGATCCAAACGCACCCTTGATTGAGTTAGAACCAAAAACCAAGAAACCCTTAATTAGGGTTAGCACCGAAAATCCCTTAAACCGAATTCGGTTAGGGATTTAAAACCAAAACCGAAAACCCTTGAATCAGGGCTATGTGTTGTGTCGAGCTAGGAGGAACACCAAACAAACACTACAACAAAAGAAAGACTTCGGGTCGACATACTCGACCCAAAAAAACAAAAGCAATCGACCCTAGGGTCTAAGGGTCAACTAGTCACCCAAACGGCGACCCTAATTTTACGACCCAAAACATTTTGGTTGGACACATTCCTTTAGACTTGGGTCGACATATGGGGGGCCACCACATTTCAATGGACTCTTTGACTCAATTTATGGGTCGACAAGAGCATAAAACTGGTCGAACATGTCGACCCTAAGTTTTTTATTTAATAAATGTTTTAAAATAAAGAATTATGTATTCGTATTTATTTAGTGAATAAATTATATGTGGATCGAGCATTCTTTTTGAATTTTGGTGACAATGTCGACCACAAAGATAATATTAAATAAAGCAGTTTATTTGCAGCAGCCTCGAAGACATTCCACCAGCTAGGGTCGACCTTGTCGACCCAAAGTTCGATTTGTTAGGGTCGGCAATGCGACCCTAAACATGAACCTGGAAAAAAAAAATCAGCCCTGCAGTTTTACAGATTTTTTCCGGAAAAAAATACTACTTTCATCAAAATCCAAATTCGCTAAATCACCATACAAACAATAACAAATCATTAAACGTTACAATACCATAAATCCATGATACGATAAATTACTATTCAAGAACTCGCACGACAGCGATAACAATCTAAAAGTTTCACAAGTGTTATCAAATTCACGATACAAACATAACAATCTAAAAGTAACAAGTCTAACAAATCCATGATACAAACATGACAAAACCCACCAAACGACTAATCCGACTCCTCCGACTCATCCTGCACTCTCATATCCCCCTCCTCGTCCTCCGAACTAGATCACCACTCGATTGTTGACTGTCCGCCTCCTCATTACCCCCACGTCATTGACTTCCCCGCCAACTCCCTAACTCGAGCCCAAATCAATCACCTCCGCGTACGTTTATTATGGGATGATTATGTAGCGGGAAGTTCGGGTCGACCGTTAAAGTAGAGGCAGGTGGGAGTTCAAACGGATTAAACAATTGTTAAAGGTATTATTGTTGACGGGAGTGAAAGGAAATTGCCGAACATAGGGAGGTTGGAAGTGGTTGAGTGGGCGGTATAGCTAGGTGGGCCGGTAATATCCAGTGGTTGGTATATCGAGACGGCCGGCAATAGGAAGGTTGGAGTGGTGGATTATAAGGAAGGGAGGGTTGAGTAGGTAGCCAGTCAGGCGAGTTGGCATAGTTGGGCGTGGCAAAGCAGGAGCATAAACCTATGGACGAGTAGGGTTGTTGCATAGTTTAGAAAAATACTCACCTATGGGATCCAAAATCGTCTCACTATTTGGTACGCTGCGTCAGCCTTCAATGCAGCCAAATAAGCCCGTTGCTGCGCCTCCGCGGTTTGCTTCCTTAACAACTCGGCCTCTTGATCTCTTTGCCTCAATATCCGGTCCATCTCCTCCCGACTTATAACATCTGGAAATGCCTGAGGACCGCGCCTGCGGGAAGTTGAGCCACCACCCGGTAATACTCCTGCCCTTTCCTGACATGTTCTGGCGGTTTGGTACCGAATGGGAGGGGGAAAAGGGGGGGGAAAGAGGGAGGGGAGAACCTTCATCCAAGATATCTTGATCTGTCTTGTACGGATGACGTCGGCTCTAACCTGATCCTTGCATGCTCTTATATCCAACTGTGAAAGAAAAAGAAAAAAAAAGGTTAAAAACAAATAAAAAAAGTTATTAAAGAATGTAAAGAGATTAAATTACTACGTATCCTCTTCAGGTTTTTTTGGGTCTTAAAACTCCCCAGTCGTCCGACGTCGAGTGCTCTTCCTCCAAGTCTCAATTAGGTCCTCGTATGACCTTTCCTGGACTTTTTCTGTACAATATCGAAAAAACTTAATAACAAACCTATAAATAAACAATATAATAACACTTTTAAAATATCACAAAAATTAAACAGAGTCTAACATATTCGTCCTGCCCTGCGCGAATGATTTCTCCCCTTGATGGGTTAAATCGTGTTCTTCGCAGTCGGTTGGCAGCATTCCCCGTTTCCCCTCCTGAATTTTCCCCTACTCCCCCCCCCCCCCCTTCTCCCCCCTTTCCTTCCCCGTTTTATTCCTTCCACCGTTTTTACTCCCTTCCCCCCCTCTTTTTCTCCCCTTCCTCCCGCTTCCTATAATTATTTTTTCCCCTTTTTTCCCCCCCCATTCTCTCTTCCCCCCCTATTTTTTTTTTATTTCCCCCTCCCCTCTTTCCCATTTTTTCCCCTTTCCCCCCATCTTCCATTCCCCTTTCCCCCCCCCTTCCTTTTTTCATTCTTTCCAGTTTTTCCGCCCCCCTTCCCCCTTATTTCCTTTTAATTTCCCCCTTCCCCTCCCCCTTCCTTTCTCCCCCCCCCCCCCCCCTTCTTTTCCCCCCAATTTTCTCTTCGGTTTCCCTTCCATAACTCCGCATATTTCGACCCTCTCTAAATTCTTTTTTATTTCCCCCCCCTTTTCCTTTCCCTTTTCCTTTTTTCTCCTTTTTTAATATTCCTTATCAAATCCCCCTTATTTTCCGGATTTTTCTCTTTTGAGATGTTCTCTTCCTTCCTGTGCCCCATCTATTCCCTCCTTTTTTCCTTTGTTCCCTTTCCCGTTTTCTCTTCTCTAAATTTTCCCCCCCCCCTTCTTTTTCCCCTCCCATCCCCCCCCTTCCTCCCCTTCTTATTCCTCCCTTCTTCTTCATATTTTCTCATCTAGTTCCATAATATCATCCCCTTAATTCCCTTTCCCCTCTCCCCCCCCCCCTATTATTTTCCTCCCTAATCAGGGGGTCTGGACTTGTCTCCCCCCTCCCCCAATTTTCTCCCATTCCTTTTCCTTTATTTACTTGTTTCCCTTTCCTTTTTTTTTCCCCCCCCCTTTCCCCTCCCTCAATATTTTAATTTTCCTTTTCCCCCTCCCCTTTAAATGTTGTCCTATTTCCCTCATTTATTTTTCCATTTCCCCCTCCCCTTCCCCTTTTATTTTTCCCCCTCCCCTATTTCCCCCCTCCCTCCCCCCTTTTCCGCTATTTCTCTTTTCCTTCACCCCCCTTATTTGTCCCCCCCTTATTCTTTCCTTCCCTCTCTTTTCCCGTCCTCTCCCTTTTTTCCCATTCCCTTCCCCCTCTCCCAGTTCCCCCCCCCCTTTCCCCCTCCTATATCTTCCCTCCCCTTCCTCTCCCCTTCCCTTAATTCACCATCCTCTCCTCCTTTCCTTTCCACTCCCCCCTCCCTCCCCATATTTATTGCTTTCCTTCCCCCTTCCTCATTTTCCCCCCCTTCCCCATTTCCATTTTTATTCTTTTTCCCCTTTTCCAATTCCCCCCCCTTTTTTTTTCTTTCCTCCTCCATCCCTTCAATTAATTCCTTCCTCCCTATTATTATTCTCCATAGTTTCTCTCATATGTTTTTGTCCTTTCCACTTCCCTAAATTTTTTTTTTCATTTCCCCCTGTCCCTTCCAATTCCTCCCCCATTTTTCTTCTTTTTATTCCTTTTATTCTTTCCCCTTAAATTTACTTTCGTTCTTCTTCCTCCCCCCCCCTCCCCCCCTATTTTTCCCTCCCTCCCCCCCCCCCCCTATTCCCCCCATCCCGTTTTTTCGTCCCCCCCCCCCCTATTTTTTCCCTATTTTTTTTATTTTTTTTTCCCCCCCTTCTTCTTCCCTTCCGTTAATTCCTCCCCTTCCCCCCTTCGGGTTCCCCTTTTTCCCCATTCACCTTCCCTTTCTCACTCCTCTCCTAATTTTTGTTTCCCCCCCCTTTTCCATTTCCCTCCCTTCCCCCCTTTTCCCCCCTCCTACCTTCTTCCCCCTCATTTCTTTCTCTTCCCCCCCCAATTATTCCCCTCCCCTCCTATTTTTATTTTTCCCCCCTTTTCCTCTTTCCCCCCTTTTCCCATTTCCCTTTTCCCTCCCCTTTTTTCCCTTCTATTTCTTTACTTCTTTACCCTCCTCCTATTTTTTTTTTTTTCCCCCTTGTCTATCATTCTCCTATTCCCCTTATTCCCTCCTTTCCTTTCCATTTTCCCTTCCCCCCCTCCGCCTTCCGCTTTTTTTCTCTTTTCCCCTTTCCCCCATTTCCCCCCCTCCCCAATTCCTTTTCTTCCCCCCCCCAATTTTCTCCTTCCCCTTTTTATTCCTCCCTTTGTCTCCCTTATTCATTCCCCACATTTTCCTTTTTCATTTATTTTCTTCCATTTTTTTTTCCCCCCCCCTACCGGCCCCCTCTCTCCTCCCCTTCCATTCCCCATCCCCTTTCCCCCCCCTCCTATTTCCCCCCTTTCCCCTTCATTCCCTCCCCCCCTTCCTCATTCCCTTTTTCCCCTTCCATTCTTTTCCACCCCCCCCCCTCCCCTGAAGACTTCTCGCCACCCGATCCGGATGGGACCACCAGTCAAACCAAGTTATTCCACTCATCTTCGTTTTCTGTCTCCCCACACTTTCTCGGCGGCAAGATGATTCCCCGTGCTCCTCGCCCACCATATCTTTAAAATGATCAGCCATGATCCTTTGCTTATTTTTGCGCCAAAGGATTCTCATTTTTCAATGCAGCCCAAGCATTTACCCTGTCCCAACCGTATAGACATTATTGCCCATCACCACTTTATCCTGATTATTGTACCAAGAGGCGAGGTCGAAATAGCTCTACATATAAACATAAACATATGCATTTAAATAAACAAACAATTTAAACATAACACGCATATCCACACGTCGATAACAGCTAAGAATAAAGTAAAATAAACAATAATACCTCAGAGTAGGAAAAATTGCGCTTTATACGCTCTGGAATTTCTTCCCACTCGCAAGCAAGGGGAAGTACTTGACTTGTTTCCCCCATAGCTATCACCATGCTGGAATATCGCCTGTAGGATGAACTTACCTAGATCGCCGTAATCAAAGACGATCGTCAAAGTCGTGGCCTTTTTTGTCTAAACGCCCTCCTTAAGGACGCATTCCCAGTCATGATACGCTGTTGGAAACCTACAAAGATAAGTTATTGATCATGAAAATTCCAGTAAAAGAAATTAAAATAATCAGTGTTATAAAATAATAAATAAAAACAATCTTTCTTACTTTTGCACGGCCGGTACGGCCCGGTTGGGCCGTCTGGGTGGAGTACCACCGGCATCCCCACCGTGTGATCTAGGAATACGCACGCCATCTGTAAAATAACAAGTACAAGAACACACAGTTTCGTGGACCAATTAATGCTAATACACAAATTCATATAAATATACACATTTTAACATATAAAAACAATTCCACTCAAATAAAAAATACACATTTAAACATATAAAAACAATTCCATTCAAATGCAAAATTACACATTTAAACATTAAAAAACAATTTCATTCAAAGAAAAATTACACATTTAAGCATATAATAACTGTTTCATTCAACTACATCTTAAGATCGATTGTCATCGCAGAATCATCCGCTAGATAAAACTTCTTCAACATTAGATACTGGTTCACGTTCATCATCATCAACACGTACACATCATCATCATCATCCAAGGACATGTGCATAGACATCATCTTCAAGCATTCCTTCATTAGCATTAGCATTGTCATCATTAACTGGTGAGAGCGCCACTTCTGTGCGATTCAGAATTTATACTCAAATCCGATGACTCAAAATAATCAATTTCAACAGACAGTGTAACATTGGATGAACTGCTACCATGTATAACTTCTTGATCGGACTTGCCACGTCTCGATGATAAACATGTTCGAGAAAGTCACCTTCCAACCACGTGTTGTCTAGCAAGGTCGTCAAGGAAATACTTGTGTTACTTGTGTCGCAAGAATGTATTGGTTGATTTTGTGAAATTCCCTATCAGTCAAAAATATGTTGTCAGATCATGTTCAATGTAAAACGCCTGTTGCGTGTCGTAAGGTTCTTAGGGTTAATGGTGTCAAACCATTTACATCGAAACAAGACAACCTTACGGTTGCCGATATAAGTGAGCTCCAGAATTTCTTCGAGTTGACCATAATACATCTCGCCATCAAGCCCTAGTGTTGAAACTCCGCTGCATTGAGTGGTATGAAGTAATATCGCGTTCATGTATCCACAAACTTCACACCGTTAACTATGCAAGCGGATGTACATGTACTAATAGGTCCACAGCCAAAGAGAAAAACTCCTTCACTACAGCCGTCGTTAACTTTTGTTTTCACGAATCTACGAAAGAGATGCAAACAGATTTAGATGAGCAAATAACTCCAAGGTAATATATCTAATGTATTTACCTTGTGATTAAACCACGCGGGAAAATTCGTTTCCACGTTATCAGGCGATTTTCTGCAAAAAGTTCATGATATTAGGATAAGTCATCGAGAAAGAAGATTTTTCAAAATAAAAAAAGGAAAACATACTCTCTGGTAAGCCAAGATCTGCGTCGACTTCAGGACTGTTGTTAAGTACAAACCATACAACTGCCTGCCTAACATCTGTAGTCAGCCGAGTTGCTTTCATTCTGCCCGTCAGTTTGCATGCGGACCGGAACACTTGGAATTTATTTGGTTCTTCTTCAGGCAAACCGTCGTCATTTCTGCCAAGACGATTAAATCTCGTCTCGACATCATCCTTAAGATAACGCGAAACATAAACTTATGCTTCTTCTACAACATAACCCTCCCAATAAGAACCTTTAGGTTTTGCTTTATTTCCGACATAATTCTATTAGCTTCTATCATGCATCTTCAAATGAAACATCCACCTGTAGCGAATAGGGCCACCTAGAATAGCCTCATCGGGTAATATGTATAGCACCACGTGAATCATTATGGTCAAAAAAAGCAGGAGGAAAAATCTAGGTCGAACTCAATCAAATACTGATCGTTTGTTTTTACTTCTGATATGTCCTGCGCTTCAAAGTTCGAGCACAAACTGCTAAAAGAATAAGCAAAACTCGATTATTAGAGCTCGCAATGCTTTTGGGCAAGTATTGTTGTATCAAAGGCAGTAACCGATGCATCAATAATGACAGTCATGAGAATTTCATGCCGTTATATTGGTTATCATCACCTTCATTTCTTAAGTTGGATCCAAACCCAATCAGGTAGTCTAACTCCTTGATGAATTTTACAAAAACGTTTTCTGCCTTCTGAGTGAAAGAGTACTTTGGATGAGGCTTCTCCAACTTCCCAGTTTGGTTTTTCAACTAACCCACAACTCCTTTCAAACCTTCAAAGTTCCAAGTCTTTCCTTGCCTTTACCGTGTCTTGTATGTCGTTCTGTAACAAGGTATTCAGTAAAGCCTCAAGCGCGTTCTTTTCGATGTCATACATCGAGATTGTGTTTTAGATTAAGAAAGGGGCCCCCCAAAACTAATCAAGAACCCAAAAGATAAAACGCTTACTCCATTCAATTCAATTTCTCGATTAGGTTTAGGGTTCTTTTTTAGCAAATAGCTGGATGTTTCCCCCGGCGACGTTTTAAGACTTTAACTAATTTAACTGGATCTCAATTCGGAAAACTTCAAGGTTTAGGTGTCTGTTTCTTTGAACCATAGTAATTCCTAAAATGTTAACTCCCTTTGGATGTCGTGTCCTTAAAAATCTTCTTATGACCAACATAAGTATTTGTTCTTGACAGCCATCGATGAGTGTCCACGATACAAGTGGGCATGCGTAGTAGCCTTGCCCACTCCACCCAACAAACTACTTCAGCTAGGAAATCATTGAATGGTCCATAAGACGTCGCATTTCATTGGAAATGAGTACCCATAGCAGCGTCTTTCGTCCAAACTCCTTATCCCATAATTCTTGGAGTTCTTATTCAAAGCTGCAAGTAAAACATCAATGTCCATGCAGGTGATTTAAGGGCCTGGTATTTACATCGTCAACCATTAAGGAAGATTCTTTCATACACCATCCACGGTGGTGTGTTGTATATGTCAATTATGACCGGGCCCACATGCTGTAAAGTTTTGACTCAAATGCCAAAAGGATAAACCATCAGCACCAACCCTAATCGAACGTTTTCAAGCGTCACCAGAGAACTCAAGGTTTCCATCAGCAAAATATTTCCATGCCTCTACCGTCACACGGGTGATTCAACTACCTTTTTCCTTAGACTGTCCATACATGCAAGTCCAATCCACTTTATCTATGTGTTTTGGTGAACAACGTTGTAGTCTAGTTTAACGAAATAACGCACGGTCCCCCTTTTTTTGCAACTAACTTCCCGGCCTTTGTCTTCTTTTTGTATCTAACTCTCTTTGCAGACTGACAATTAAGGCATCTTTATGTTTTCCTCTGATACCCAAAAATAAAAAACAAACAGTTATAAAGCATGGATCGATTCGTATCCCAACCCGATCTTTTGTATGTCTTCTAATATCATAGTACGACGAATGGGAAAATTGTATCCTTTTGCTATGGGACATGCCTTTTGGAGAAGAGCTCGAATCTTGTTAAACCCCGCATCATATTTTATGATAAGCCTTGATGTTCGAAATCTCGTTGTAAATTCAATGTACTCATATCACAACCCGGTACAACTTTTTGGGTGACCTATGAAAGTAACTCTCAAACTCGTTATTAGGACCGTTGTTTTGGGATGGTTGAGACCACTTTTTTGAGTTGGTGGAGTTGGGACATTATTTGCAGAATATCTTCGAAAAACGTATCCATGTCAACGTGTTTCAGATGAATGCGGTACTGAGGAGGTAGCGACGAATCGGTTCACCCGTGATAGTTACCAGTGGTATATGTTGGTCGTAACCCGTAACGAGATATAGAACCTCAAAATCTCGAGGGTAACACGATTATCATCAGGTGGGTTTCAACATCCGACTACAGGGCAATGGTATCTTTTGTTGTGATGGGTCAACAATGCTTACAATGCTTATGAATGCAAAAGACCATCTAAAAATGTCTTCGAATTACGATTGGATAGAGTGGTCCAATCTTATCTATTGTCAAAACTGCGTTGCAAATAAACATATTCAAATAAGATGAATTTTTATATTTTTTATACCAAAAAGGTCATTAACAATCTGTCCTTTCTGTGTCCAAAGTGCAACTATGGAAGAGCAATCCTACCCACTCTTGAATGTTTTTCGTCTCCAGAATATGAAATGCGTAATAACCGATTAACTATTTGAGAAAATTTCGGCAGCAATTCCCTCAACTCCCAAATAGTGTTTAAAGACATATTCGTAGGAGTAAAGGAGAAACACTGTAAAATCACTCAAATATGTAAACCAATTATACGCATTTCATATCCTAATGAGACAAATCATTCAAAAAGCATCCCAAACAGGGACTTTCCCGAAATTAATTTCTAATAAATAATTTCAGACGGTTTTCATAGGTTATTAACTTCGACGGGGTATTTCCAATTAATCACTAAAATCCTAAAAAATTCCTAACACATATTCAATCACTTTTCAAACATATACTCATATAAGGGGATTTGTTTTCGGCTTATACGTGGGCTTATGAACTATATCTGATTTCGGATTCTATATCCATAAAAGCAACCATTTTTCCCCGAAATCAAAAAAGCCCGAAAATTGGGCTTATAGAAAAATATAAGCCGAAATCAAATATGACTCATAAGCTCACAATTAACCGAAACAAACACCCCTTAAGTATAAAGCCGCAACAAACATCATATTACACCGAAACAACAACGGTTCGTTCACAAATTTTAAGCCAAACAAAACATCATATTAGCCGAAAACAAACAACCCGCATTTAAGCCGAAACATACCTGTGGTTGACTGGGATGACTGGGTGACTTGGGTTGACTTTAGTTGCTGCTGCCGACGTCCTTGCTTCTGTCCGCCGTCGTTGCTGGCTGCCATCCAGTGGTGTGGTGGCTCTAACATACACATTATCAAATAATAAAACAAATTAACCCTACCAATAATCAAAAACTAAACAAATTGACACAAAATAAACAAACAACCTCTATATATCAAATTAAGGGTTTCAAACAACCAAATAAGAGGGTTTAAAAATTATTAATTAGAGATTAAAGAAAAAGAATTAATCTAATAGAAGAGAGGAGGGTGGTGCTGCGTACGTGTGGACCGTTGCTCGTGTGCGAGTTGGTGCGGGTGGGTGGCTGTGGTGGGTGGCTGTGGGTGGTGGATGTGGCTGCTGGGTGTTGGATATGATAGTGGTGCTTGTGTGGTGATGTGTGAAGAGGATCTAAACTTTTTTTTTCTTCTAAGTATTCATTTCTGTGAATGAGTTGTAAGAATGTATCATTAGATTTGGGTCGACATTTCCCCTAGCATTTTGGGTCGACTATGTTCGACCCTAAGTTGGTCACAGATAAGTGCACGTGTTATAGGTTTTGGGTCGACATATATTTGTCCTTAGGGCGACAATGTCGACCCTAAAGGTTTTTAATTTAATAGGGGTTTTTTTGACTATTTTTAGGTGAAAATTTGGAGGCAAACATAGGGTCGACATTTTTGTTAAATTTAGGGTCGACAATGTCGACCCTAAACCTCTTTAACAAATTAAATCCTCATCTATAAAAATAATTACCAACCTTAATATTAAAATAATTAAAAAATTTACAAATAATCACTAAAAATAAATAATAAAAATAAAATTAAGAAATCATTAAAAATATATACTTTTTATAAAAAATAAAATTGGTTCGTTTCGCCTGGTCTCCGGTTCTCGTTTATTCGTATACAATAAATGTATAAAAATGAATTTTTTAAATATATAAAACTTTTTTAATTAAAAAATAATAACTTTTTAAAAAAAATATAAATTGGTTCGTTTCCTGGCCAACGGGTGCCGGTCCCGGTTCCCCGTTTTTTTGTATATAATTATATATAAAATGATTTTTTATAAAATATATAAAACTTTTTATAAAAAATATATACTTTTTATATAAAATTATTTAACATATATAAAATGTTAACGAATCGTGATAAATTGTTAACGGACGAGACGATATGTTTATGGTCTTATGTTACGAGGTTCAACGGACGAGTCGATATGTTATGGTTATACGTTAGACGTTCAACGGACGAGACGATATGTTATGGTTATATGTTAGAGGTTCAACGGACGAGTCGATATGTTATGGTTACATGTTAGAGGTTCAACGGACGAGTCGATATGTTTGGTTTATGACGTTAGACTCAACGACGAGTCGATATGTTACGGTTATATTTAGACGTCAACGGACGAGTCGAGTAGTTATGGTTACTACGAGTATGACGTTCAACTGACGAGATAGTTCATTACCAAGCAAATATCATTACCAACCAATGTTAACGAATCGTGATGAATGTTAACGAATCGTGATGAATGTTAACGAATCGTGATGAATGTTAACGAATCGTGATGAATGTTAACGTATCGTGATGAATGTTAACGTATCGTGATGAAATGATCACGAATCGTGATGAATGATAACGGACTGAGACGATATGTTATGGTTGAGATGTTAGAGGTTTCAACGGACGAGTCGATAAGTGTTATGGTTCTACGTTGAGACGTTCAACGGACGAGAAATATTTTATGTTATATGTTAGAGGTTCAACGGACAGACGATATGGTTCTGGTTAATGTAAGAGATCAACGACGATCGATATGTTATGGTTAAATGTTAGAGTTCAACGGACGAGTCGATAGTTATGGTTATACGGTAGAACGTTCAACGGACGAGTCGATATGTTAAGGTTTTATACGTTAGAGGTTCAACGGATCGAGACACGAGTGATGTAATGGTTATATGTTAGAGTGTTCAACGGACGAGTCGATATGTTATGGTTATACCGTTTAGACGTTCAACGACGAGACATATTTCTGTTACTATTTAGAGGTTCAAAACGGACGAGTCGATATGTGATGGTTATACGATAGACGTTCAACGGACGAGACCGATATGTTATGGTTATATGTAAGAGATCAAACGACCGAGCACGATATGTTATGGTTATATGTTAGAGGTTCAACGGACGAGTCGATATGTTCAGGTTACATGTTAAGTTCCACGACGAGGTCGATATGTTATGGTTTAAGAACGTAGAACGTTCAAACGACAGTCGATATGTTATGGATATACTTAGAAGCGTTCAACGGACGAGACGATATTGTTATGGTTATATGTTATGAGGGTCAACGGACGAGTCGATATGGTTATGGTTATACGTTAGACGTTCAACACGAACGATATGCTTTATGGTTATATGTGTAGAGTTCAACGGACGGTCGTTGTTATGGTTAAACGTTAGACGAACAAACGACCGAGATAGTTCATTAACCAAGCAAATATCCTACCACCCAATATTTTCAATCATCTCCCACCTACTACACACACCGTCACCGTAGTGTTTTGTTACTACCTCGTCAGAGTTCCCCTCTACAACTGTCATCATTATCATTAACTACCAACTACTAATAAACATTAGCGGTTCAACGTATCACCCGCCAAAAACTCCCTCCAGAAGCCAAAATACCGCGCGCATTTTGCACTCCCTCCTCCCGCCCAAAACACCCGCCAAATACTCCCGCCAAAAACACCCGCCAAAAACACCCTCCAAATACTCCCGCCAAGCATTCTTCTTTACCATTAAAACAGATTGTTACTATCCCCCAAGCACACACCACTCTTATCCCACATCCACCACCACATTCACCCACACCCGATCAACTGTCACCAGATTGGAGCAATCTAAAAATCCAAAAAACCTTTTGGTGGTTTGTGCAAGTGTAAAAACGGAAATGTGGTGTTCGAACATCATGCAGAGATCACAGCTAAGGTCAACGATACGACGCATGTCCTATTCAAAGGTGAAACTATTCAAAGCATACAATTTTATGTAATATAAAATAGGTTAGCTTGTCAAAATGACTTTCTTATGATTTCTTACTACGTAACAGCCCAGGAACACAGAGAGAGATGTGGCACTTTAAGTGGATGGATGCTTCTCTGACCGTCAACACCTCAAAGTGGGATCTTCGGGAACTTACTTCACGTCCAAGTCATTCCCCGGGAATTTCTTCACGACCAAGTCATTCTCCACGATCTGCACAGAATCTCGGAATGCAGAGTGCTCAAATTGTAAGTTCTTGACTGAAAGAATAAAGACACTAGAGGCAAGGATAAGTGTAGACTAAGGGAACAACTAGAGATGACAAGGCATCCGGAAACCACACACGAGAGTCACAGAATACTTCAACGAGATCTACCAAGGTTGAGAACCTTAATATGGAGTATTTTCCATTAAATAAATCATTTTAGCATTGGAAAGTAGGAAAACTTAATAAGCTTTAATGTGAGATGAGAAAACTGTAGTATGCTTTAATGTTTGAGGTTTATCGATTCTAATGTAATTTGATATTATCATAATAAACGTTAATCGTTTAGGATCAGTCCGTGTATTTTAGATTTTGTTAAACTACATTTAATAAAGTGATACCTCATCTATTAAAAATTTCTTAATTTTTAATTGTTTTAAATATTTATATATAATTTCACTCCTCTTAATAAAGTGATTTTTTATAAAATATATAAAACTTTTTTATAAAATATATAACTTTTTAAAAAAAATATAAATTGGTTCGTTTCGGCCGGGTCGGTCCGGTTCCTCGTTTCGTATACAATTATTGTATAAAATGATTTTTTATAAAATATATAACTTTAAAAAAAAAATATAAATTGGTTCGTTTCGGCCGGGTCGGTCCGGTTCCTCGTTTCGTATACAATTATTGTATAAAATGATTTTTTATAAAATATATAAAACTTTTTTATAAAATATATAACTTTAAAAAAAATATATAAATTGATTCGTTTCGGCCGGGTCGATATGTTATGGTTATACGTTAGACGTTCAACGGACGAGTCGATATGTTATGGTTATACGTTAGAGGTTCAACGGACGAGACGATATGTTATGGTTATATGTTAGAGGTTCAACGGACGAGTCGATATGTTATGGTTATACGTTAGACGTTCAACGGACGAGTCGATATGTTATGGTTATACGTTAGAGGTTCAACGGACGAGACGATATGCTCCATATTTCATTTCAAAGAGTGGTTGATGCGGGTATGTTCCATGGTATCGATGTTGGTGGTTTGGTTAATCTTTCGCAC
>BQNB010066818.1:0-34419 GCA_026074375.1 Tanacetum coccineum | reverse complement strand
ACATAGTTCGCATCCGACCTGAGCAGCGCATACTTTCTCATTTACTTTCTTTATTTGTCGTCTGAGATTGTTGAGTTGGGCTTGGATAGCAGCAAGCCCGTCAGAGGTTTTAGTACTTCTGGTCCTTGAAGATGTTCCATTGTGTCATTTCGTCTGGGAGTATTCAGCCATTTCTTGGATGGCTATTTTAGCATCAGCAGCAGTTTTGGAAGGTATGGCACCCTTTGAGTCTAGAATTTGTCGAGTTGGAACATCAAGCCCATTGTAAAACAAGATGAGTTCCTGCATATCGTCAAATAATGTTGAGGACACTTCATTAGTAATTCTTTAAATCTTTCCTATGTGCGAAAAAGGCTTTCATCGGGTTCCTGCTGGAAGTTGTTGATTTCCTCTATTTTCTTTGCGGTACGGGCATGTGGATAGTATTTGTTCAGAAATTTAGTTTTGAGAACCTCCCAGGTTGTAATTGATCCTGATAGATGGTTGCTTAGCCATCTACTTGCAGCTCCAGTGAGGGATACATGAAAGGCTCAAAGCATGATTTGATCTTGAGTTACTTTTGGAATGTGAAATAAGTCAACAATCTCTAGAACCTTTTCGATGTGCTCATTTGCATCTTTGTGTTCCGAGCCACTGAAAGTATTATCACGAAGTTCTTTGAGAAATTTCCCCTTCAATTTAAAGGGGTGTCTTGGTAGATTGTGGGCCTAGTAATGCCCGACCAGTAATTCTCTCAGGTTTTGCTCATATACTGCTCCATTGTTTCCGTCATTGTTTCTCTTACTTGTTCCTCTGATTGTTCCTTGATGTCAAAATTATGATCCAACATCGGCGAATTCGATTCTACGAGACTTGGTGTATCGAAAAGCCTCCTTTTTGAACGAAATTTTTGTTTTGGGTTTTCGAAGGGTGAGAGTAGTTCCTTGGTAGAACTTCTTGTCATGCACTACCTAAAACAAATGATAATAAATCAGTAGGATATGTCCTAACGAGAGAAATCAAATATAGAATCAAAACAAATGGATTTTTACTACTGTTACTGTATCAGTTGACAGATACGCCGTATTCAATTGATTTGAATACGCCATATAGGTTTGCTGAATATCATTACGCCGTATAGAGGTAACTGAATACGCCATATTGTTTGGAAAACAGATACGCTGTTTAGACAGTAAAACTCAATACGCTGTCCTGAACAGAAGGTTTGATACGTCGTATTCAACTGGTGGATACGGCGTATCAGGTGATCAGTCAGAACAGAATACTTTTTATAACAATTAAATGCGGGAATTTAAACAAACAATTTAAACACATAATGCGAATAAATACAAACTAAATTTAAATAATTAGATTACATTAACTAGTTATCCTGATGAGAGGAATTAAGCGTGAAATCAAACAGATGGAGTTTTACTATTGTTACTATATCAGATGACGAATACGCCGTATTCAATTAATTTGAATACGCCGTATAGGTCGGTTGAATACCAGTACGCCGTATAGATCTTACCGAATACGCCGTATTATCGTGAAATAGATACGCCGTTTAGACAGTAAAACTCAATACGTTGTCCTGATTAGAAGGTTTGATACGTCGTATCCAATTGGTGGATACGGCGTATCAGGTGATCAGTCAAAACAGAATGCTATTTAAAATAATTAAATGCGGGAATTAAAACAAACAATTTAAACACACAAAGCGAATAAATACAAACATAATTTAAATGACAGGATACACTAAAAAACTAATTTAATTAATGATAGAAATACTGGATAGATAAGGTTTAATTATTTCACTCCCCGGCAGCGGCGCCAAAAACCTGATGTGCTGTCGTGTAGGGTCAATTATTTGATTATCAAGTTTTACATTTATATTTAGCTGACAAACCTAAAACAACACTTTAACGAGCAGTGTACCCGGTCAAGATGGAGTTCACGGTAAGTAGGGTGTCGAACACTAAGAGTGGAAATTTAATCCTATATTCTATCAGTATTTTAATTAGTCTATTTACTGGTTAAACCTATGCTATGTACGTTGTCTAATGAAATGGGGGATTCAGCCTGAGAGACTGGCACATGTTTGGTGATGACAAATACCAATTCAATACACAATAAACACAAAAGATGAAGATTAGAAGATAGAAAAGCGGTACAAGCCAAATGATAGAAAACTGTATAGCCATATAAATCCGGTTTCAATGTTGTTTGTTGTTTTAGTGGCAATGTTTACTTATCTCGTAAGCGGCAAAACATTCGCAAGACATAGGCGGACATCATCCTAAGACCTAAGAAACAATTAATCCTGTCATAATTATACGCATCCGCATAAAGCATCCTTTAGTTTAATTATAATCTATCTTAGATAATTAAAGCAGTGGTGATCTGTTAAACTCAGCCAACGGACTTTTACCACTTATTTTGAAGGTGTTTTATAACTGGTAGTCCCACTATTCTAATCTATATCATTAATTAAAGAGCATGATTACGGAAACATAAACTGGACCCCTACCGGGCCATAAGCACAATAATCCAAAGACATAGACATAACGTTATTTGTGATTATATTGGTTCCAGTAATATAAGACAGTTGAGATGGAGAGCAATCCCGGTATCGTAGCATTACTTGTTCTATAACACTAGACCCAGTTGAAAGATAGGTAAGCATTATTCAAACACGTAAAACAAGTACGAGGTGATAAACATAAATTAAACAATCACGATAATAAGAAATCGATTTAAAAAAAAAAAAAAAAAAAACTAAAATAAAAAAAAAAAAAAAAAAAAAAAAAATTAAAAAAAAAAAAAAAAAAAAAGATTAAAAAAGAAAAAAAAAAAGAAAAAAAAAAAATGAAAAAAAAAAAAGAATTAAAAAAAAAAAAAAAAAAAAAAAACAAACCAACGTGAACTTTCATTAAGATGGCTAATACCCGAGGGTATTAGCCCACAACCATTGTAATTATACAAGCTTAATCAAACAATTAAAATCGACATTAAGTGAGTAAGAAATTACAACGATGTTTTCTATGGATATCGAGATCAAATGCTTGATCCTTTTATGTAACATCCGGGCAATTTTCCCGGAAATTTTAAATGACTATTTTAAACTTTGACCTTTCAGGTCCGATCTTACTTTTTGACTTATGATCTTTTATCGTCACATAAAAACGATTACCGCGTAACTGGTAAAATTTTCGGAACAAATTTTAAATAATAAATCATATTTATTAGTACATCTCTCATGGGAAGTATTTTAACTTATTTGATTCGAAACAAAGATATATAATAAATTCATAGCTGGTTATCAAAAACAACCACTAAATCATGGAGTTTTCATGATTCGGACGCCTAAAAGCAATTTGAAGAAAAACGAAATTTCAGACGATCAAAATAAGCAACTTTTTAGTTTTGCCCGAAACCTGGAAACGAGCCAAAAAGGGCTAAAACAGCCCCGCAAAAGTTCTGAAAACTGCACACAACAGATACCGACACACAAAAATAATTAATTTTTTTTTTTTATTATTATCACTATTTATCTAATAAAAATATTAAATAAAATTATTTAATATTTTACTTATTTAAGCATTAGTTGGATAACTCGAATATCCGAGTTAAAATTTCTTTTTATTTTTAACCAAGTCACAAAATAAATAATAAACGTTTTAAATAAATTTTATAAAACGTTTACGAAAATTAGTCGAGTGAATACTCATTTTTATCAGAAAAATGATTTAGAAAACAATGGCGCAAGTTTCGTGTCTTGAATCATCCGTTAAGTCGCTCAAACGAGTCCCGAACCAATAATTTATAAAAGTTTCTCAAAATTTACACTTTAGGTCCCTGTGATAATATTTACACTAAAAACCCCTAGACTATTTTACATGTGCTAAATTGTTTTTAGAAGTTTCAAGCGTATATATATGTGACATTAGGGTTTCATTTTTATATATACATAAAACTAGCCTCTCTCCCCACTCCTCCCTCTCAACTCATATCCGGCACCACTTCCGGCGAGGTTCCGGCCATCCCAGCCGGCGGCACACTCCAACATCATATGCCATCACCACACCCTACCACCGATCCATCATCACCTTGTCTCTACCACCAACACCACCACGACACACCATAACCGCATCACCACCGCGAACCCCACACCACCATCAACGCAACTGCTACCGACACCACGAATGGGTGCGTTTTTGGCTGTCTCACCACCCAGCAGGGTGCGTGTTGATTTTTGGGTATAAGCACCGAGGGCTGTTTGGTTTCTGATAAATAACGCACTAAGGTGTGTTCGTTTTGGCAAGAACACCACAAGGTTTTTTTTGTTGGTTTCTTTACGATTAACAGAAAAACCAAATACACAAAACAAAACCGTTACACAAACGAAATTTACCCATAACAAAAAACAAAATAAACAAAAACGAATAAATACAGCGTAAAGTAAATTACAAACAAACAAAACACAACAAATGACAACAAAAACACAAGAAAAAAACAAAAAAAAACAAAAAAACAAAAAATCACACAAAAAAATGAAATAAACAAGACAAATAAATAAAACAAAATCAAAAACAAAAAATAAACCAAACATCAAACAGAAAAACATTACACAAACAACACAAATAACACAACAAAAAAAAAAAAACACAACACAAAAAAAACTACACCAAACCCAACAGAAACCCAAATAACAAAGACAAAAAAGCAAACAAACAAGATAAACATAACATCCACAAAAGAAAAACCAAATAACAACAATCGACCCGAACAACAAATCAAAAACAACAAAAAACAATCTAAACAAACAGATACGCACAGTCACAGAAAGGAACAGAGATACCTTACATAAAGAACACAAATCTTTATACAATTACACACAAAAACAGCACAACACAAACAACAACAACAAAATAACATACATAATAATGAAAAACAACAAATACAAATAGAACAAAAACAAAAACCAGTACATACCAAACACAAAAATTACTACACTGATCAACAACATTACAAAAAAAAACATAAAACAAAACAACCCAACACCAATACAAACAGATAACAAACAAACAAACACATATAAACAAACAATCAAAACGAAAAAGGACAACAAACAAACTCAAAACAAACACATTACCAAACACACGAACACCGAAAGGGTGCATTGGGTTTTCACAACAGCCGGGGTGCGTTCGGCTTGTTTTCACCACAGCCGCACCCTCAAGGTGTCGGGCTGTGGCTGTTTTGTTAATGGTTTTCGGTTGTTGTGGTCTTGGTTCTCGACTGAAAAACAGCCCATAAAGAGGTGTTTGTTTCTGGTGCTACTGCCCGTAAAGGGTGTTTGTTTTGGGGGTTTAATGGCAGCAGCAGGGGGGGCTGCTAGGGGCGTTGGTTGGCTGTGTAAACAGCCTAGGTGCGCTTGGTTTTGATTTAAAATGAATCAGGTGCATGTTGTTGTATAAGGACAGAAATGTGTGCGTTGGTTTGTGTAATAACCAACTTTTGGAGTGTGTTTTGTTTACTAGAACTAGGGTGCGTTGGGTTGGTTAAACCGCACATCAGGTGCGTTTGGTTTGGATAATAACCACAAGGGGTGCATCTGGGTTGCATTGAAAAGCATAAGGGTGTTTGGATTGGCTGCGAAACAACCAAGGGGCGTTTGGGTGAGCAGATTTACCGTAAGGGTGTGTTTGGGTTAAAATGAATTAACAATAAATACATCCTAAAATTTTATAAATATAAAATTTTAACATATTTATAAATTATTAATCGACTAAATGTGGTTAATGGTTAAATAAAATTGGAATTTATTACTTGCTTTAGTTATATATAAAACAGAAAAACAAGATATTTAAAACACGCGATAGGTAACTATTGATTTGATTATAAATTGGAAAAAAAACATTTGACTAATTTAATATGGAAAACATTATATAACCGAAAATGTCATAACGAAATATATATATATTTCAATATTTAGTAACGTTTTGCTAAAACTCATATTGTTTTATAAACGGATAAAAAGGGACCAAGTTATATTTTAAAAGATACATTGACTTGTATTATACAATAACCCGACCAATGAGCGAAAGCTATACTTTTACAATGAGACGAACTGTTCTTGACGCAACCCATCGAAGAAACGAAATATATTTTACAAAATATTATTTATATTTTATAATGATTATAAACTGTTACAAACATCGGTTGTATAATTAATAACGTTAAGACAGGTGTCTACATTTATTCCAAGTCTTTTTAGTAATGAAATTTGTGTCAAACTAATTGGTTTAATTTATTTACTCGCACTACTATATAATACCTGCAAGGTATTATATACTTTTCATTAATCACTGGGATGTTTGTCGTGTTATATAATTCACGGTATGAATTATATAAGGGTTATTTTTCATGTGTCATACATACAGAATATACATTTCACACTTTACGTATATTTCCAAACTATTTATTTAACCAACCACCAAACTATTACAACTTTAAATCTAAATCTTTATCAACATGTCGCGTTGACATAATCATTCATCGGAAAACCCAAACGCATTATCCTAGGCTAGTGAGACTTAGCCGTTAAGTCTAGTTGCAACTATCTGATCGAAAAACCGTTTTCAGTTTCCGTTCGTGCTTGTACTCAATGTGTACATTCCCGCCAATCGTTCTTCATCATCGATGTGAGTTTATAGCCCCTCTTTTACTTGTTTTACATTTACTTTACAAATCTCGGGGGAGAATACATGCTCAATACAACCATTTTACATATTCGTATTACAAAGCTTTACATATTATTCTAACACACTTGGATAACCTACTTATTCTGCAATTATTACAAACACTAATTACATGGTTGAATTCAAACTGGTTTCCATACTTTGTCACATACACATTGCATACATGTTACGAAATTGTTTACATATTCATTTCGAACTCAATTACTTGATTTATATCACACTCTTTTCTACTTATGAATTTAAGTACTCAAAGCTATTTACGAATACAACAGTTAATTTTTATTGGACACAAGTGTTTTCGGTTATCATCTCCTGTTTACGTGTTTGCCTAAGTAACGTAACCCACCATTGCCCATTATCATGAACTGTTAAATTCTTGACCGGAGGACCGGTTAAGGAAGCGCGAGTGTATAAATAGTCATTTGGGCATTACATCCCTGATTCGGGTGAGTAGCTCTCACTAGTTTCGACAGTACTGAAACAACGAATGCATACATGTCGGAACAATTTGGATGTTTACGGGTTTGAACATCTACACGGGCACCTTTTGTGCATTAAATTGCATACATATATGTCGAGCTTCGGTGTCATGAGCTTAGTGCAACAGACAGTAGATAATTATTTAATGTGGTACCTGAATTTGTGACAGTAGACCCATACAGTTTGGAAAATCAACGACCTCACTGTCCATGAACTACTTATTAGAACATTAACTAATTTCTGAACACACTTCTTATATTGCGGCGAAGCAATAAAACACTAAACTCTTTTGGTTCTACATTTTACCCTAACCCCTAATTTTGGCGATTATCATAAGGAATTGAAAAGGGACATACATACTTTATAAATCTTTGGATTTCAACATTTACATTTATACTTACAAAACTCTATGAACTCACCAACTTTAATGTTGACACTTTTAAGCATGTTTTTCTCAGGTGAATTAGATGCTTGGATTATTTGATGTGCATTAAGTTTTTTTACATCAATTTTTTCATGGTGATGCAATTAGGGACAACAATATTTTTGATTTCAGAAAATCAACGAGATTGTTTTTAACAAAACGACACATTAGAGGTCGTTCTCAATTGTATCTGTGCTGTTGTATTATGAAGTAGACGTCCCCTACACATATTCCGCTGCGATCCAATTTGGGGGTGTTACAGATTGGTAATCAGAGCCAAGGTTATAGAGAACTAGGTTGCAATATATTACCCTAGACTATAACCTGTTTTCCCACAGAACATTGCATCACAACAAACTTTTTCAAGTGCATACACACTACTTCCTTACTTGGCTTAGGTACTTGTAACTAAGTGCTATACATGACATACAATATATGTAAATATAATATGCTTACATCTTTTGCGTATATCGCACGTTTATTTGTATAAGAGTTATTTATATAAATACCAGAGCATTTCTTAAGACATTGTGAGTTGCACAATGGTCTCAATTATACCTCAAACATTGTGAGTTATACAATGGTCTCATCTTACTTCTTAGACAATGTTAGGTTGCACAATGGTCTAATTTCGTTCCCAGACATGTTGTTAAACAATGTCACTAAGGATATTATATTTTCCTTCATACGTTAACAATATTGTAATACACAGAGACCATCAAATTATGTTACATGGAATTATGTATGAATCTAAGTATTACAAGTCTTGTATGGGCGGGACTTGTAATAGGAGGATTGATATGATAATTCCTATGTTAACAAAGCCCGTCACAGTTCTGTTTACATAGGATTATGTATGAATTTAAGTATTACAAGTCTTGAATGGCGGACTGTAATAGGAAGATTGATATGATTAATCGCTATGCTGATTCGTTCCAATAATGCCTTTATCTTGTTTACTTTTAAATCGAGTACTATTAACTGCCTTGAACACTAAGTCGAATTCCTGATCGTTTCGCCTCACCCGTCTCCCTCCGAAGACCGAAATTTTAAATACCTATCCATACTCTTTAGAGCAATCGGCATCGCTATGTCATTAACCCACCTTGAAGAACATTGTGAGTACGCCGTATTGCAACCAGAAATTATTAAGTAGAAAATGATTTATAACATATTTATTTGAAAGGAATGGGACCGCCTCTTCATATTAAAATAAATAATTGTAAATCACCGAAACCATCAGTTTATCATTTCTTACTTACATAAATTTGGACGCTATCGTTTATGAAAATAAGAAATTAATAAATATGGGCTTAAAGTATCCGATATGAACACGGGTATGAACCTGAAATTGATAATCAATCAAAATCCGTTAAAAAGGGTCTAGAGACAAAAACAAATCGTGTCTTGCCACTCAGCAAAATCGTTTAAGGCTCACTTGGAACTACTTATCTCATTACTTAAGTATTACTAATTCTATTTTGCAAATCCTTGCAATCACGAACTGTCCTGTCGAGCTAACAGACTGAGTTGCAATAATCGCCATCACCATTTGTAAATAGTAGTTGACGTTATGGTCACACTTGCTGTTTTGGTATCTGGAGCGGTCCGGTGAGCGTAAGCTGAAGCCGGCGGTCCCGACCTGATAACAAACTTTAAATAACCAATAGGTAATGCAACTCCCCCTTAAACAGATAAGGAGCAACCTAAGCACAAGCACCTATCACAACCTAACCCCGACGAAACAGATATTGGACCTAATCCAATTCGGTTCGGTCGGTCGGATATTCGGGATTTTCGGCCACACTTAGGAGGAAGACTTAGGCCGCGATACAACCTAGTACTCCTCTCTAATCTCCTACATCACAAGTACTGAACTAGTACTCTCTCTCTTACTACTCAATCCTAGAACTCTTACTAATTACTCTCTTGCTCCTCTTGACTCTCTACCTAACTCTAGTACTGCAATAAAGTAAGAGTTTGGGTACTACATACAATACAAAAGTCACGATGATGTGAATCAAATCGCTCATTATTTATAAGATGATAACCAGAAACTAGACAACTCCAACTGGGGGGGGGGGGGGGGGGGGGGTGGGGGGGGGGGGGGGGGGGGGGGGGGGGGGGGGGGGGGTGGTGGGGGTTGTGGGGGGTGGTGTGGGTGGTGGTTTGGAGGTTTTTGGAAATTGAATGGATTTTTTTTGTGGGGGTGTTTGATAATAATAAAGTATAGTTCTGAGCAAATAACCCGTAGCACCACAGTAAAAGTTTTACAAGGGAGTAACATGGACACAGTCGAGCCGATTCTCAATAAGTAGTATGGAACGAGCTCTTTCAAATACGTCTTCGGAGACGTTGAGCGAAACGCTCACTGAATTCGACATAGAGTATCAGGCATTTAATGATACTCGATTTAAGTAAAACAAGATAAAGGTCATTATGAACTAAACAGCCTAGGCGATAATCAGATCAATCTTCCAAATACAAGTCCGCCCATACAAGACTGTAATACTTAAATTCCAATACATAGATCCCATTAACAGAACTGAGACTGCATTGTTAACATAGCGAACTTGAACATATCAATTCCTCAAATAACAAGTCCGCCCATACAAGACTTGCAATACTTAAATTCATACATAATTCCATGTAAACAGAACTTTGACGGTCTCCGTGCAATACAATATAGTATAACGCTATGAAGAAAAATAATATCCTTAGAGACCATTGTTTAACTTCCATGTCTGGAACGAAATTAGACCCATGAGCAACTCACAATGTCCTAAGAAGGTAAAATTGAGACCATAGAATAACTCACAATTGTTTGAGGTTTAATTTGAGACCATTGTGCAACTCACAATGTCTTAATAAATGCTCTGGAATTTATTATAAATAACTCTTATATAAATAACTCGATATACGTAAAAAGATGTAAGCATATAAATTACATATAGTGTATGTCAATTGGTACCACTTAAGGTAACAAGTAACCTAAGCAAGTAAGCCAGTAGTGTGTATGCACTTAGAAATGTTTGATGTGATGCAACGTTTGTGAAAACGGTCTATAGTGTCTAGATAAAATATCAACCTAGACTCTATAACCTTGTGCACTGATACCAAACTGTAACACCCCCAAAAATTGATCGCAGCGTAAATGTGTCAGGGCGTTAATTCATAATACAACAGCACAAGATACCAAGAGAACCACCTCTAAATGTTCGTTTGTAAAACAATCTCGTAGATTTTCTAAATCAAAAAAGTAGTGTGTCACCATAATTGCATCACCATGGAAAAAACTTGAATGTAAAAACTGCACCCTACCTAATGCTCAAACAAATTAATCCAAGCATCTATTTCACCTGAGAAAAACCAATGCTTAAACAGTTCGAACATTACAAGTTGGTGAGTTCATAGAGTTTGCTTGTAAGTAGAAAATGTAAATGTGAAATCCAAAGAGATTTTATAAAGTAATGTATGAACCAAATCAATCCTTTGATATTCGCCAAAAGGTAAGGGTAATGTAGACCCAAAAAGAGTTTTTAGTGTTTATGCTTCGCCGCAATATAAATAAAGAGTGTTCAGAAACTAGTAATGTTCATAGTATGTATGGACAATTGGAGGTCGATGTATTTTTCCAAAATGTATGGGTCTACTATAACAAATACAGTACCACATAAATAATATCTACTGTTGCACTAAGCTCATGACACCGAAGCTCGACATATATGTATGCAATTTAATGCACAAAAGGTGCCCGTGTAGATGTTCAAACCCGTAAACATCCAAATTGTTCCGACATGTATGCATTCGTTGTTTCAGTACTGTCGAAACTAGTGAGAGCTACTCACCCGAACAGGGATGTCAATCCCAAATAGATCTATTTATACACTCGCGCTTCCTTAACCGGTCCTCCGGTCAAGAATTTAACACAGTTCATGATAATGGGCAATGGTGGTGGTTACCGTTACTTCGGAAAAACACGTAAAACAGAGAGATAACCGAAAACACTTGAGGGGGGTCCAATAAAAATTAACTGTTGTATTCGTAAATAGCTTTGAGTACTTAAATCCATAAGTAGAAAAGAGTGTGATATAAATCAAGTAATTGAGTTCGAAATGAGTATGTAAACAATTTCGTAAACATGTATGCAATTGAGTATGTGACAAAGTATGAAACCAAGTTTGTAATCAACCATGTAATTGTGTTTGTAATAAATTGCAAAATCAAGTATGTAATCCAAGTGTGTAGAATAATATGTAAAAGATATTGTAAACGAATATGTAAACAAGTTGTATTGAGCATGTATTCTCCCCCGAGATTTGTAAAGTAAATGTAAAACAAGTGAAAGAGGGGCTATAAACTCACATCGATGATGAAGAACAATTGGCGGGAATGTACACATTGAGTACAAGACAAAACGGAAAACTGAAACGGTTCGACCAAGAAGTTGCAACTAGACTTAACGGCTAAGTCTCACTAGCCTAGGATAATGCGTTTGGGTTTTCCGATGAATGATTATGTCAACGCGACATGTTGATAAAGATTTAGATTTAAGGTTGTAATAGTTTGGTGGTTGGTTAAATAAATAGTTTGGAAATATACGTAAAGTGTGAAATGTATATTCTGTATGTATGACACATGAAAAATAATCCTTAGATAATTCATACCGTGAATTATATAACACGACAAACATCCCAGTGATTAATGAAAAGTATATAATACCTTGCAGGTATTATATAGTAAGTGCGAGTAAATAAAAATTAACCAATTAGTATTGTACACAAAATCCGATTACTAAAAAGACCTTGGAATAAAATGTAGACACCTGTCTTAACGTTATTAATTATACAACCGATGTTTGTAACAGTTTATAATCATTATAAAATATAAATAATATTTTGTAAAATATATTTCGTTTCTTCGATGGGTTGCGTCAAGAACAGTTTGTCTCATTGTAAAAGTATAGCTTTCGCTCATTGGTCGGGTTATTGTATAATACCATTCAATGTATCTTTTAAAATATAATTTGGTCCCTTTTTATCCGTTTATAAAACAATATGAGTTTTAGCAAAACGTTACTAAATATTGAAGTATATATATATTTCGTTGACATTTTCGTTTATATAATGTTTTTCATATTCATATAGTCAAATGTTTTTCCCACTTAATAACAAAATCAATATTTCCACACCCGCGTGTTTTAAATATCTATGTATATATGTTTATATATAAACTAAAGCGAGTAATAAATATCTCATTTATTTAACCATTAACCACCATTTAGTTCCGATTTATAATTTATAAATCTCGTTAAAATTTTATATTTATAAAATTTTAGGATGTATTTATTGTTAATTCATTTTAACCCAAACACACCCTTACGGTAAATCTGCTCACCCAAACGCCCCTTGGTTGTTTCGCAGCCAATCCAAACCCCCTTATACTTTTCAATGCAACCCAGATGCACCCCTTGTGGTTATTATCCAAACCAAACGCACCTGATGTGCGGTTTAACCAACCCAACGCACCCTAGTTTATGTAAACCAAACACACCCAAAAGTTGGTTATACACAACACCAAACGCACCCATTTCTGTCCTAATAAACCACACGCACCCTGATTCATTTTAAATCAAAACCAAGCGCACCTAGGCTGTTTACACAGCCAACCAACGCCCCTAGCAGCCCCCCCTGCTGCTGCCATTAAACCCCCAAAACAAACACCCTTTACGGGCAGTAACACCAGAAACAAACACATCTTATATGGGCTGTTTTCATCGAGAACCAAGACCACAACAACGCGAAAACCATAACAAACAGCCACAGCCCGACACCTGAGGGTCGCTGTGGTGAAACACAACCGAACGCACCCCGGCTGTTGTGAAAACCCAATGCACCCTTTCGGTGTAAAAGAACCAACAAAACACCCTGGTGGTGTTCTTACCAAAACCGAACACACCCTAGTGGTTCATTTATCAGAACCAAACACCCCTCGGTGCTATACCCAAAATCAAACGCACCCTGCTGGGTGGCTGAGACAGCCAAACGCACCCATTCGTGGTGGTAGCAGTGGTGTTAATGGTAGTGTGGGGTTCGCGGTGGTGATGTGGTTATGGTGTGTCGTGGTGGTGTTGGTAAAGACAAGGTGGTGATGGATCGGTGGTAGGGTGTGGTGATGGCATATGATGTTGGAGTGTGCCGCCGGCTGGGATGGCCGGAACCTCGCCGGAAGTGGTGCCGGGGATATGGATTTTGAGAGGGGAGGAGTGGGGAGAGAGGCTAGTTTTATGTATATCTAAAAATGAAAACCTAATGTCACATATATATACACTTGAAACTTCTAAAAACAATTTAGCACATGTAAAATAGTCTAGGGGTTTTTAGTGTAAATATTATCACAGGGACCTAAAGTGTAAATTTTGAGAAACTTTTATAAATTATTGGTTCGGGACTCTAGAGCGACTAACGATGCATTCAAGACACGAAAACTTGCACCATTGGTTTTCTAAATCATTTTTACAAGATAAAAATGAGTATTCACTCGACTAATTTTCGTAAACGTTTTATAAAATTTATTTAAAACGTTTATTATTTATTTTGTGACTTGGTTAAAAATAAAAAGAAATTTTAACTCGGATATTCGCGTTATCAATAATGCTTAAATAAGTAAAATATTAAATAATTTTATTTAATATTTTTATTAGATAAATAGTGATAATAATAAATAAAATAAAAAATTAATTATTTTTGTGTGTCGGTAGTCTAGTTGTGGGTGCAGTTTTTTTCAAAACTTTGCGGGGCTGTTTTTTAATAAAAATGGAAAAAAATATCGAAAAAAACCATAGAAAATTTTAAAAGTTATAAAAATAATAAAAAAAAAAAAGACTAAGTAAAAAAAAAAAAGAGAAATAAAATTTAAAATAAAAGAAAAAAAAAAAAATGGGTTAAAAATAAAAAGTACTATAAAAGAAGGATTTATTAATTGATATTACGGAAAAAATCAGATTAACAACCGCATTAATTAAGCCTATAATATGCTGTGAATAAGAAGTTATAGCAGCGTGACGTGAGAGTCTCTGTGTCAAGCAACGCAAAGGGCGTGGCCCCCCGCACTCACGCCCGATACGATGACACCAACTTACCAGCTTGCCCTACATAACATTCCCCTACCTCCCCCACTACGCTCCACCCAACAGCAAAACAACGTGCAAAAGGTGTTCCACCCGACAGTACCATCAATAGAACCCCAACCTCGTTGGTTTACTCCGTGCTCTCCCCTCTCAACTCCCAAGTCCATACTCCCAAATTTTGTCACTTTTCCAGGTATTATGGGCCACAACAATAACGTCTCAGAAATCACTTTTCCTCAAATAGGCTCAAACGTTGTCCGAATCATTGAAAAACATGATTTAGTGGTTCGTTTTTGATAAACCAGCTATGAATTTATATATATCCTTTTTCGTTTTCGAATCAAATAAGTTAAAAATAACTTTCCCATGAGAGATGTACTAATAAATATGATTTATTATTTAAAATTTGTTCCGAAAATTTTACCAATAAAACGCGGTAAATCGTTTTTAATGTGACGTAAAAAGTAATCATAAGTCAAAAAGTAAAGATCGTACCTGAAAGGTTCAAATATAGAAATCTTACATTGATGATGGTTGCAAAGCTCTTGGTGGAACAAGATAATGAGATGTCTAGAGAAATTCTTAGGAAGATATTCATGCAGGCTGAAAGACCAAGAAGATGAAGTGTTTGGAAGAATCCTCTCAGAGAACAGGGTTTAATTCAAGAAACTTGATGATTTAGAGGTAAATCACAAGTTTAGAGGAGGATTGTTGGGAATTAAAAGTCTACATACTTAGTACTGCCAAGCCAACAGTTAGTATTGCTCAAGTTACAACTGCCAGTACTAACTAGTTAGTACTGCTAGAGTAAGTTAGTACTGCCAGTACTAACTTAAGACTGCTGAAGGACTTAAGACTGTTGCATGATGATTAAGACTGCTAAAGTTATAAAGACGTGTTAAGTGATATGTATTGACTTATTCAATGTATATCTTATTAAGTTAGAAGATTTGCAGTTATTTATTAAAATTATAGAAGATTTGTAGTTATCTTGTAAAGGACTCCTTGGTGTATAAAAGAAGATCCTAGGTTATGGTTATAGATACACATTCATACATTTTTTATATATAGCTTCAAGGTTGTAAACCTTAGTACTACACAGAGTACTAGTATTAATGATAATAATAATATTAGAGCTTTTCAGTAATATCATTGTTCATACAGTTTACTGTTTCAATAATATTCTTCTAACTATTAAAAAGTAGATTTCGCATACTCTTTAGTATTCACAAAGTTTCTATTTCTAGCATGTGTTTTGGTTCTATCCAAATAACTAACCTTTACAAACAAGCCAAAGAAATCGATCTAAGTGGGATCAAACAATAATTCCAATGGTTGTGGGCTAATACTATACCCCCGGGAATTAGCCATCTTAAATGAAAGTTTAATGTTTGGATATGTTTAAAATTGATTTCCTTTAAATTTATCGTTGCTTGTTAATTATGTTTATCACCTCATACTGTTTATGTGTTTGAATATGCACCTATCATGTCAACGATCAAGTGATAACGGACCCATAGTAACTCTAGATACCAGGAATAGCTCTCTATAATCATGTTTAATATGTCTGGACCAATAGAATCACAAATAACGTTCTGTCTTTGCCTTTGAATTATGAGTTAGTTGGATCGGTAGGTGGCCCATTTATATTTCAGCAATCATGTTCTTAATTAACTAATAAAGATTTGAATAATGGACTAACCAGTAATATAGAAAAGTACACATCAACATTAAGTGGGTAAAAGTCATTTGGAGGAGGGCAAGTGTTTTAAACAGGATCACCACTTGCTTTAATTCTTCTAAGATAGATAATAATTAACTAAAGGATCTTTTTCGTATATGCATTTAATGTGATAGATTAATCGTGTTTTAAAGTCTTAGGATGAAGTCCCCCTAAGTCTTAAGAAAGATATGCCACATCAAGATATAATCATTGCAACTAAAACTTAACAAATCATCAATGAAACACCGATTTTATTTGGCCTAATACGTTTTCTATCATTTGGGCTGTACCCTTTTCTATCCTTTTAATTTACTTTCTATTGTGTTTATTGTGTATTGAATTGGTATTTGTTTCCACTAAACCTGTGCCAGCTGACAAGCGAAAACCCCCTTAATCATTAGACAACGTACATACATATGTTAACCGTAAATAAACTAATTAAAATACTGATAAATATATTGATTATTTTCCCCCTCTTAGTGTTCAACACCCTAATTACCCGCGCACTCCATCTAGACCAGTTACACTCTCTTAAAGTGTTGTTTTAGGTTTGTCGGCTAAATATAAAATTTAAAACTTGATAAACAAATAATTGACCTTACTCGACAGCAAATCAGTTTTATGTGCCGCCCCCGGGGAGTGAAATAATTAAACCTTATTCTTATCAGTATTTCTAACCTTTAATTAAATTAATTTAGTGTAATATAATTATTTAAATTCTGTTTGTATTTATTCGCATTGTGTGTTTAAATTGTTTGTTTAAATTCTCGCATTTAATTATTTTAAATAGTATTATGTTCTGACTGATCACCTGATACGTCGTATCCACCAGTTGGATACGACGTATCAAACCTTCTGATTAGGACATCGTATTGAGTTTCATAGTCTAAATGGCGTATCTGTTTTCCAAACAATACGGTGTATTCTATGAACTCTATACGGCCTACTGGCATTTAACACACCTATACGGCGTATTCAGACCAATTGAATACGGCGTATTTGTCATATGATAGAGTAACAGTAGTAAAAATCTATTTGTTTCGAATCTACATTTGATTTCTCTCATCAGGACATATCCTACTGATTTATTGTCATTTGTTTCAGGTAGTGCATGACAAGAAGTTCTACAAGGGAACTGCTCTCGCCTTTTGAAAACCCGGAACAAAAATTTCATTCAAAGAGGAGGCTTTTCGATACACCAAGTCTAGTAGAGTCGAATTCACCGAAGTTCGATCACAATTTTAACATCCTAGAACAATCAGAGGAAGAAGTAAGAGAAACAATGACGGAAACAATGGAACAATATATGAGCAAAACCTGAGAAAATTACAAGTCGGGCTTTACTAGGCCTACGATCAAGCAAGACACCCCCTTTGAATTGAAGGGGAAATATCTTAAGGAACTTCGTGATAATACTTCAGTGGCTCAGAACATAAAGATGCAAACGAGAACATCGAAAAGGTTCTAGAGATTGTTGACTTATTTTACATCCCAAAAGTAACTCAAGATCAAATCATGCTTTGAGCCTTTCCTGTATCCCTCACTGGAGCTACAAGTAGATGGCTAAGGAACCAGCCATCAGGATCAATTACAACCTGGGAGGTTCTCAAAACTAAATTTCTGAGCAAATACTATCCACCTGCCCGTACCGCAAAGAAAATGGAGGAAATCAACAACTTCCAGCAAGAAACCGACGAAATCCTTTTCCGTGCATGGGAAAGATTTAAAGAGTTGCTGATGAAGTGTCCTCAACATTGTTTGACCAGTATGAAGGAAGTCATTTTGTTTTACAATGGGCTTGATGTTCCAACTAGACAAATCTTGGACTCAAAGGGTGCCATACCTTCCAAAACTGCTGTTGATGCTAAAATAGCCATCCAATAAATGGCTGAGTACTCTCAGAAATGAAACAATGGAACATCATCAAGGACCAAAAGTACTAAAACTTCTGACAGGCTTGCTGCTATCCAAGCCCAACTCAACAATCTCAAACGAGAAATAAAGAAAGTAAATGAGAAAGTGTACGCTGCTCGGGTCAGATGCAAACTATGCAAGGGACCACACTATACAAAGGATTGTCCATAAAAGGAAGAAGGGAAAACTTTAGAAGAAGCTTATTATACACATTTCGGTGCACCCTATCAACCTAAAGGACAATATAGAGCAGCAGGGCCAGGATTCTACCAACGAAACAATGGAAACTCTTCGTATCCTGATTGAAGACCAAGCCTGGAAGAATCACTGACCAAATTTATGCCAGAATCAGTTAAAAGGCATGAAGAAAACTCAAACATAATCAAAGAGATCCGAGCTTCCACTGATGTAGCAATAAGAAACCAAGGAGCTTTGATTAAAACCTTAGAAATACAAATCCGTCAGATGAGCAAGGTCTTGCAAGAGAGGGGATTTGGAAGCTTACCCAGCTCTATGAAAACAAACCCTCGAGACCAAGTTAAATCAATCTCAACTGCTAAAGATGATTTTTCTGGGATACGCCGTATCGGATGTGGTTCATACGCCGTATCGGGCACACAACACAGGAGCATATTATCTGAAATAGTCCCTTTTCCAAATTGACTGCAAAACTTCAGTTGTGATGATTGGAGAGAGGCACAAGGTGTGAAAATTCTGGATGCTTATGATCACACCTTGCCTCCAAAATAAAAAGATTCCCTTGATCCCCTTTCAAGTCAAGAGCAAATAAGCTCCAAAATAGGCTATACAAAGCTTTTAAATAAGCTAGATAAATATTAAGCTATTTAGTATATAAATGTTATTCAACCATCACGACCACAAAATAACAATGGTCTTTCCTTGTGTCTTTTTACCCATGTTCGAACCAAACCAACACCCCTTAATATTTATTTTCAAACTTTTAGCTTTTGATTTTTATAAAATGCACCGCACAACTATTATCTACGCATCATAATAACACTAAAAGTACAAAAATATTTGAGGAAATGTTAACTTACTAAGAGGGTTTCAAAAGCGAGCCAAACACGAAACCGACAACCCAAACATTGTCTAAATTTACCCACCCTATTTGTATCTACCCAAAAGTGGTTTATATCTTCCCAATTATTGTATCAAAGTTGGTAAAAATGAAGTGTTTTGGTGTGTGTTGGTTTTTGGACGAGCAAAAAGGAGAGGAGGAAGATATAATTTGTGTTTGTGTGCGTGTTGATCCCAATCCTTGATCGATTCCTTAGCTTGTCTAAGGTTAAATTACATTGGATAAATTCAAAATAACTTGTTGTAGAAACTTTGTATGTATACTAAAGTGTAAGCTAGATCTACACCTAATATCTAAAAGTTATAAAGAATAGAACATATTGTGAATGAACAAAGATATAACCAAACGCTCCAATATTATTAGATCAATAATACGAGTACTATTTACTAGTACTAGGGTTTACAACCTTGAAGCTTTTCTAAATCGGCTTGACAACTATGAAAACTTGTATCTCAACTAATGCCCTAGAGCCTCCTTTTTTAGACTAAGGAGTCCTAGTCGGCTTATAATATATACAAAAGATAAACGTAAACTTATAGAATATTCTGATATAATCTATTCTATAATTATATTCTAATCTTCATCTCCAAGTAAACCTTATCTCTTCACTCGTCTTTATCTTCTGACATAAATCCGCCACTAGCATAATAAAAAGGGTCTTTGTGATAAAAAGTCTTGATTTAGAAACAAAGCTTATAGGAGAGGGTGATTAATCATTCGACCCAACTTATAGTAATTACATAGAATTAAATGATTTAGATACACCTCTAGAAACTAAAACATGTCAAGATTTTTATTGATCCCAACTTGATCTTGCAAACCTTGTAAAAGGGTTAGTTGTATTGAATAGATTCAAGACAACTATGCTAGAAACTTTGTTGATACTAAGAGTATGCGGAATCTACTCTTTAGTACTTAGAAGAATATTAATGTAATAGTAAATGGTAATGTAGTAGAATGAATGAACAATATAACCAAAAACCTTTAATATTATTATTATGAATAATATGAGTACTCTGCCTAGTACTAGGGTTTACAACCTTGAAGTTACAAAGAATGACTCGTTTTTTTATGTGTCTCTAAACCATAACCTAGGATCTCCTTTTATACACCAAAGAGTCCTTTACAAGATAACTATGAATCTTCTAAAACATTAAGCTTATATGCATATCTTTCTAAACATATAGAATATACACAAGATAACTAATACATATCTTTTAACATGTCTTTACTCCTCTTCACACGTCTTTATCTTCATGCAGTCTTCAATCTTTATTAGCAGTATAAATTCATTTAGCAGTGTTAAGTTTCTTTGCCAGTACAAATTAACACTAGCAGTACTAAACTTGTACTAGCAGTATTAACTCAGTTAATACTGTTAGTTATAATCTGAGCAGTATTAATCTCTTGAACTAGAAGTACTAACATGTGAAGATTTATTCCCAACAATCCTCCCCTAAACTTGTGATTTACCTTTAAATCCAAACTTTCTTCTAAATCAAATCTTCTAGTCTACTTCTACTGAGGATGCTTCCAAACACATTATCTCTACTGATGAAGTTGAGACCTTATAAACCTAAGAAGTTTAAATGTCATTTCACTTTCTTGATCAACCTCTAGTCTTCTACTTAACATCCTTGAAAGCATTTCTTGAGTAAGAGGATATTTCTTCTCTATCATTCATGTAAATAGCTATTCCCAGTTGCATCAAGCAACATATGGAATTTTCTACATGTGTCAATTAATCTCCACTAGCTTATCAAGTTGTGTCTGTTGATTCTTCCTTATTGCATCTTCTTTCTTAGGCTCAAATAAATCTTTCATATCTCCCTAAAGTTAACCAATTTTGATCTTCTGGACTTGTTGTATTATACCTTTCTTGTACCAGTTTGTGTAGATCCAGGATACATTGCCTATCAAAATCATCAAGCATTTCGCTGAATATTTTGTAGTTTTTAGAACTTCCATCTGCTCTGGAGATTGATAAATCACATATTTTCTATCTATAATACATGGTGTTTCTAGTCAACTATTTAGGTACTTTAGTAGCAATGAGACATCAACTATCAATAGCAATATCTTCTATTGGAACTACATCCATACTGTCTCTAAGCTTTTTTTTCTCAGCATCATCCTCTAGTTTTTGTTTCTTGGCATTGTCTTTATCAGAATCTTCTCTTGATCTCTTTTTACTATACTTTTGTTGAAAATTAAATCCAGATCTCTTTATCACTTCCTTTTCAATCTTAGAATCCTTAGGAATAAAAGCATTATTTTGATCCTGTACTCTTTCAAATATAGGTCTAATATCTTCATAGCTCATTTCCTTGAAATGACTCAGCTTGTTTCCTCCCTGATTTTTCAAATACATGCACATGTTTTTCCTTACTTCAGCTACAGAGAAAGATCTATTTTGAAGTGCATGATATATTAGCACAGCAGGATCACTCCAATCAATATCATAAGCTTGATCAGCTTTAGCTACAACTTCTTGTTCTTGTCTTGCTCTATCAAATTCTTCTTGTAACTATTTAGCTATTTTTGCATCCCTAGCAATCCTTTGGTTTTCTTCTTCATTAATCTGTTCTTGCAATCTAATAGCTTCTTCATGCCCAAGTCTTTCTTGCTCTAGTTGCTTCTTTGACTTCTTCTGAATAGATTCATCTTCTTTCATAATAGCTTTTCCTTTATCTTTTCTCTTTTTTAAACTCCTTCTGATGTACACTAAATTTGCAGCAACAGTACTAACTTCAGGAGTCGCACTAGCAGTACTAATAAAAGCACTAGCAGTGGTAACAGGTATACTGGCAGTAGTAAAACCTTCAGCAGTACTAACATCAAAATCATATTCCATGTCTTGCTCAGGTTGTACCAATAAGATTGTAGGGTCTTTATCAATGTCAAAGATCTTCCTCCTCTGTTTGGAAGAATCCTCTTCAGCATCTTCATCCTCTAAAATAATTATCCTGGCCCTTCTCCTAGCTTTATTTGTTTTGACTTTCTTCTCCAACTGTTTCACTCTTAAGATGAGCTTTATAAGAGCGGAACTATAAACCTTCTTTGTCTGCTGCAAGTCATTCTCCAAAACTTCAACTCTATCTGTCAACTTGGTAACCATATCCATCAATTCATTTTGTTGTAGACTGCCCTCATCACTTCCAAGTGTGTAAACTTTTAGGAAAGGTGAATCAAGGGGCCTGGTAGGGGTCTTATGTATGGTACCACTGCCCTGACCTGCATCTAATCCAATGTTAGTAGTGGCAGCCCCTCCAGCATCAACATCCACACTTGTGAATGTAACCTTATCTGCTACTTGGGTTTGAGTAGGAAACTGATACTGAGAAATCTCAGTTGCTTGTCTGGTTATATCCCTAAGTGGTGATGATTGATGTGATTGATATGTTTGAGGTAATAAGGATGTGAAGATGTTATTCTAGAAGGAGAAGACTCAGGTGCAGTGATCATTATAGGAAATAGAGGAAAGTCTACCCTAGAATAACCCTTGGAAACCCTTTTCATGTTGCTAAATAGTTTTTGTGTAAGGGTAGGAGTAGGATAGGTTATGGTGTGATGTTGAAGAAGTCTCTTTGTTTGTTTAAACAGATTTGAAGAAATCTTAGATACATTAAAAACTTGTGTGTGCTATCTAAATTCTTCACCATAGCATCAAAGATCATTTTTGAAAAATTGAAAGTCCTGTTTGTGGCCAAGCAAATTATAGCAGTTACTATATTGCTACTAAATTGCTCCCATGTTGTTGTCTTTGGACTTAAACAGTGAAGGATTGTATGAATGAAAAACCTTCACTGAGGAGAAAAGTGTCCCTTTTGAAAAGTAAGTCTAGTAGAATCAGACACATACCCCATAAGAGCAAGTTGCTCAAAAATCTTTGTATTTGGTAAAGAAGTAATACCATCAGAGTCTTCCAACTTGAGGTGTCTTCTTAGAGATGCTTTAGTGATAGTCTTGACTTGTCCATCAATGGTAGCAGTTATTTCCACTTCTCCATCATCAGTTGTTCTAGCAGTAGCTGTACCCCAAAACTGTTGGATTAAGGAAACATATATCTTGGGATTCTTAATAAGGGCATACTTGATATGACTAGCATTTAGAAAATCCATAATTTGATGAAAGGCTTCACTTCCCTCTGGCTTCTGTAAGTAGGCCACCATGTTATGTTTGTTACAAAACTCCAAATTTGGCATTTAATAAGAGAAAAATACGATTAAAGTTCTAGGATGAGGTCGTGGATGAGAGTAAGGAAGCTTGGCAAAGTTTATTGAGATGATATAGAGAGCACTTAGGGTTGTGATATGACCGACTGAAAGAATTTTGATCTTATCTTAAAGAAATCTTATTAATTTATAGAAAGATCATGAATTCTACAATTAGTCAAACCCTATAGGCTAGATAGTTAGCGCAAATATCTCAACGGCTATATTTAATTAAGAAAAGTCTGTTATGTCTCAAACAGTACTAATGCTCTTCTAGCAGTACTAAGTTTGGCCTAGCAGTACTAACTTCAAAGCCCAGCAGTATTAAAACATAGCCAACAGCACTAGGTAATGCCCAATAGTACTAAGTAATGCCTAGCAGTACTAACTTTAGGATAGCAGTTTTAACCTCAATTTCATCCAAAAATCATTTCCATCACCAAATCTTGGCACTCACAATCTCTCATTCTGTTTTTATACTCACATTATCTCTCAATTCATTTTGCTCACTAATTCACTCTTTTTGTTTTTATCACACAGCTCTCTATCTGTTTTTCATCTCACTATATCTCTCTTTTCTTTTTCTCACCAATTCAGACAATTTAGTACAATGTTAACTCTTAAGAGAGGTAGATCGTTGGGCTATTTAGATGTAGTCTCAAACCTAGTTTGAGCATCTACACCCCCCAATATGGTATCTTGGCACCTGGGACCACTACCTGAACCAGTTCCCTAAGGACTTGGCTCATTAAGTGTTGCCATGGATTGGGTCCTATTGATGTTACCACTGTCCTGCTCTGCTTCTAAGCTAGAAGCAGTAGTGGCAGCCCTTTCCATTCTGTCACCCAACTCCTTATGGATAGCCTCATCACCAACCTTTACAGGGGGACCACTAGACTGAGGTATCTTGGTGTCCCGACCTCTTTTGACATGCCTAGATGTTTTTGATTCTTTTTAACACACTTTTGATATTACATGTCCTTCCATCCATGCTTGACATAAGTAGCCTCCCCTCAAACAATACTTCAGAGGTGAAGTTTTCAACATCAGGTACTCAATATGCTTAGCCTGCAGGTGTTAGTCCATAGCCAAAAATACACAATCCAAAGTATTTTCTTCTTGACAGTATTAAGTATGACTAACAGTTTTAACAAGCAGTCTTAAGTATAACTAGCAGAAAAAAAAAAATACTAATTATACTTAGCAGTACTAATTGACAAGACTAACAGTACTAATCCTTTACAAAACTTTTACAAAGACATAAAGAGATGTAGACATTAAGGATTAAGCATTCCAATACTTGAGACCAAGTACTAAAACCTTCCAGCATCAAAACCTTTTGTAAGAAGATCTGCAACATTATGATCAGTATGAATTTTAACCATTTGTATTAACTTTTTAGCATTGCAATCTCTTATAAAATGATGTCTAATCTCTATATGTTTTGTTTTAGAATGTTGAACAGGATTTTCAATAATGCAGATAGTATTGTTATTGTTAATATTAATGACAGTATTTATGAAATTATACCCATAATCTAGCAATTAATTTTGAATCCAGAGTACTTGTCTACAGCAACTAGCAGCAGCCACATATTCAGCTTCAGTTGTAGAGGTGGCAACCACGGTTTGCTTCTTACACTGCCATGATATCAACCTATTTCCCAAAACTGACAACCTCTAGTTGTAGACTTCCTATCCTGAGTTGCTCCAGCATAGTCACTATCAGTATAAGCAACTATTTCAAATGGAGAATCCCTAGAATACCAAAGGCCTAATGTTGGTTTACCTTTAAGATATCTAAAAATTCTCTTGATTTCTAAGAGATGGGATGTCTTTGGTGTAACTTGGAATCTGGCACATGCACATACTGCAAATCTAATATCTGGCCTAGATGTTGTGAGATACATCAAAGACCCAATCATAGATCTATAGAGATGTACATCAACGTCATCAGCATCTCCATCTTTGACTAAAGGCTTTTCCAAATCTACTAGAGTAGAAGCAGACTTCACATCTGTGTAATTGAATTTCTTTAAAATCTCAGCTACATATTTATCCTAACTGATAAGTATCTTCCTTCTGAGTTACCCGTAATCCTAAGAAGAAAGTAAGTTCTCCCATAGAACTCATCTGAAACTTATCCTTCATATGCTTCTCAAATGCAGTACACAACTCCTTGTTTGTAGAACCAAAGATAATGTCATCAGCATAGACCTGTACAAGCAAAATATCTCCTTTTTGCTTCTTGATAAATAATGTATGATCTATCTTTCCTCTTTTATACCCATTTCCTAACAGATAGTTAGCCAAGGTTTCATACCATGCTCTTGGAGCTTGATGCAACCCATAAAGTGCCTTAACCACCTTGTAAACTTTATCGGGATGGTCATGGGATTTTAAATCTGGTGGACGTGAAGTAACAGAAACCTTTCCTTTATGGTTCCATTTAAGAATTGCACTCTTCACTTCCAATTGATATACCAAAAAACCCATAAAAGAAGCATAGGCTAAAAACAATCTTATTGCCTCAATTCTTGCCACAGGGGCAAAAACTTCTTCATAGTCTATACCTTCTTCTTGTCTATGACCTTGTGCAACCAACCTTGCTTTATTCCTAATCACAATCCCTTTTTCATCTTTCTTGTTTCTAAAGACTCATTTTGTTCTAATAGCCCTCTTCCCATTAGGCAAATCTACAAGTTTCCAAACCTGTTGGAGCTTGAATTACAATAGTTCTTCCTGCATTGCTTCCACCCAAGATGAATCAGATAGAGCTTTAGCAATGCTTGTAGGTTTAATCTGTGATAGGAAACAAGCATATAAATAAGTATTCAGGGTATCATGTATTTTCTGTTCATATACAGCATTGAGAAACCCTTGTTTAGAAGTAGATTTTGTCATTCTTGTCTAAATAGAGGAATTTACATCACCAATTACATTTTTAATTGGGTGATCTTTATGGATTCTTGTATTGGGAGTGGTTGGAACTGTATAGGAATTAGTGATGTTCCCCAAATCAACTTATGGTTCATCTTCATCACTGAATAACTCAACATGAGTGGTTTTAAGTGTATGAATATATCCTAATTTGAACATGTCTTTAGGGCTATCTGGATTATTTGAACTAGCAGTATTCACTGATGGATTAACAGTATTAAGTTTAAAACAACCAGTATTAACTTCAGGACTGGCAGTATTAACATGTTGTCCAGTAGCATTAGCTTCCTTAGGACTGCTATCATCTTCAGACTTATCTTTTTCATCACTCTCATTATGTGGACCATCTTCAACCTGCTTTTTATCATCAATAACAGATTTTGGTTCACCATTACCAACATCTTTGGAAGGTGAATCAAAGTATGAAGCATCTTTCCAAATTAACATGACAATGCAATATTGATTGATTTCTTCTTTCTGACTAGATGTACCTTAATTAAGTTCTCCTTGTGTACCTACATATTCATTTGAGATTATTTCTGCAGCTACTAGTACATAATTTATAGATTGGGTTAGAGAATCAATATCAAACAACCACTTTGGACCATTCCCTTCTATCATAGGCTTATTCTCTAAAAACCCAATATGCAAGTTTTCTTCTACCCTCCTGGTTCTAGTGTTGTATACCCTAAAAGCTTTACTACTCAAGGAATATCCAACAAAGAAACCTTCATCACTTTTGCCATCAAACTTGCCTAAACTGTCTAAAGTATTAAGAATGGTAACATGACATCCAAATGGTCTCATAAAGCTTAGAGCTGGTTTAAAACCTCTAAAAAGTTCATAAGGTGTCTTGTTATGAGGCTTGACTACTAAGACCCTATTCTGTACATAGCAAGCAGTACTAACTGCTTCAACCCAAAATGTGGTAGGTAACTTAGAGTCAGCTAACATTGTTCTAGCAGCCTCAATTAGTGTCCTATTCCTCCTCTCAGCCATACCATTTTGCTAAGGAGTCCTGGCTACACTATATTCCCTCTTAATACTTTTTTCTCTGCAAAAATCATCCATAACTTTATTCTTAAACTCTGTTCCATTATCACTCCTGATTATTTTCACTTTCTTATCCACTAGGTTTTCTATTTCTTTGATAAATTTCTTAAGAATCTTACTGGTTTCATCCTTAGATGCTAAAAAGAAAACCCATGTAAACCTGCTATAATCATCAATGACTACTAAGCAATACTTCTTATGCATTAAACTACTCACAAAGGTTGGACCAAACAAATCCATATGAAGCATAAACAAAGGCTTAGTAATTGGATTCAGAACTTTGGACTTACATGAAGCTCTGTGTTGCTTCCCTTTAAGACAAGCAACACAGGTTTGGTCATTTTTAAAACGTTTTGTAGGTAATCCTCTTACAAGATTATCCTTAACAAGCTTGTTTATGTTCTTAAAATTAATGTGACCAAGTCTCCTATGCTAGAGAATTGATTCATCTGATGTAGCCTTTGCAACAAGACAAGTTAAACTCTCTTTAGGAACTATGAATTTTTAGTTTTCGCGTTTGCTTTTAATCGTAATCGTTAAGTTAAATGCGTAAGCTAAAAATGATCATTCTTGTAAACGGGCATCCAAACATTTAAACGTTTCATCAAGCAAGTATTAAATAATTATTTTGAGAATAATTATGGTCTTTGTTCATTTTATTTTTATCGGTTACGTAAAACGTTTACGTTTCGCGATAAAATACGTTTAGGCATGCCCGGAACCACCATAATTAATTTAGGCTTCAACAAATATTTATTTTTACATCCAACACTCAAAGTTTTATTAACTTTAATCAGATAATGTTGTTAATCACTTATTACATATAGTTAAACAAGCCTAGAAACTAAAAAATTTCAAGTTTTAACATGTATAACTTTTTGCTTTTACTCTTTTAATCTCATATAATGAAAGTAACTACAAGATATTGTCCATAAAATATCCAAGACACAAATTTGGTCTTCTTCTCCCTCCCCTATCCCACGTATATAACAACATTAGGGACAAAGAGCACACAAACTTTCCCACTTGGTCTTGTACATCATAGTCTCATTAACAAGCATGTCTTGTTTCCATTTGGACCAACATGGTCTTCCCCATTTTAATCATCTATGTCTTGGACCTCCTATTTCACTTTTTACTATCCTTATGATTATATAGAAAGTATACTTGCAAGTAAACTCATACATACACCTTTCCTTAGTGTGAAAAACAAAAAAATCCTCTCCTTTCTCTTCTGCTTGTTCATACGGCAAACACACACCCCTTTAAATAATTCATACAAACTTTTCTACAATACATACAAGTAATCTCACATCATATCTAAGATACCTCAAGGTGATTTAAAGTATTGGTTAATCATTTACAAGTGTTTAAGCAAACAATGGAAGATTAAGGTTTCCTTGGAATAATTAGGGTTTCATTCTTGCAAACTTGGGTTTAAAGTCTAAACAAGGGTTTAGCACATATTTCTCATCATCATTACCCATCATAAGGTCATCTAAAAGCCCTTAAATTTTCAATTTCATGATTCTATGTATATATGATGTTTACATAGCAAAATCACCATTAGGATGCTTTTTAAACACGTGGAATGGATTTGTACTTGTGATTATGATTTTGTACACTTATACACATGTTATGTTGATGGTAATATCATGTTAAAATGAGGTTATAAGTGTTGTACAATCTTGGTTTAAGTATAAAAAGTTCAAGTATAAACTTGTAGTTAAAAGTTACTTAAGGAAAGTTTATGTTTTCATGTGATGTTAATGACTTGTAAATCTTGTTATCATGGACTTATGTGGACAAATAATGGACCTATGGACACTAATATATGTATGGCATATGATATAAAGACTTGTGTAAGACTTGTGGTATTTTAATTAGTTGAAAAGTATATAAAATAAAAGTATATAATTAATTATATAAAAGCTATGCAAAGGGCTGTTTGGATTCGAATTCCATACAGTGGGTTTTACATTTTATAAAAATAGTACACCTCATGACGATTCCAAAAAGGTAAGAAACTCGAAAAACGGATTAATAACGAAAAAGATACGATAAAAACACGATTTATGTTAATACCGGTTTTATAAAATAAACTTTATAAAAGCAAGTTATAAAATACTTCTAAAACAGAAAATTTAGTTTTTTTGCAGATTGTACATATTTTTAGGATTTCAAAATGATACGAATCGTAATTTTTCAATTAATAACGAAAGAGTTATGAATTTTGCGAGTTTACGATAATTAACACTTTTATAAAAAGTTACTATTCATGACAGAAACATTTATTTTTGTAAACCTCATAAATAAACAGAACTTTCTATTACGAGAACGTGCTCAAAAGAATTACTAAAAATGGAGCTAAAACGAATAAAATACGACGTTTACGATAATTAAAGTTTATAAAAGTAATTTTATAAACTATGAACAGTAAAAGTTACTGTTCATCTGCAGACCCCACTTTATAAAAATGTGATAATTTCAATAATGAAGGCGTGCTCGAAGGAATCGCTAAAATCGGGATTAAAACGAATAAGTTGTTGCATTTACGGATTTTATGACAATTATATTTATACAACGTCATGAACAGTAAAAGTACTGTTCATCAGAAGGTTATAAAATAAAAAATGTAATATTTTTATATATCATCTTAATAGGAAGACGTGGACGTAAGAAACGCGAGAAACGGGAAAGTTATGCTAGTTTTTCTAAAATGATAATTATAAACGTTTTCGCTTTATAACAACGATTTATAAATTACAAATAGATGGTGATGAGCTATATAGGATTGTATACGATATTAGTTATCAAAGTGCATAGTACTAATATGACCTATGTTTGATTAGGTTGCCTTCGGATTCGTCTGTGACTCATTATTTCACTTACCCGATTATTACTCATTCACTTCACTCCTGATGTGAGTTCATAGCCCCACGTTTTACATGATTTTGTTTTATAAGTTTTTGGTGTGAGAAACATGCATTGTCTTACAATTGGACACAAGTGGATAAGTTTTACATTATGATTACGTGTTGCCTAAGTAGCGATAACCCTAGTTGAGCATTTTCATGGAACTGTCAGTTACTGGATTGTTGAGGCGAATTTATTGAATAGATCTATTAGGGATTAACATCCCCGTTCGGGTGATTAGCTATCACTGGGCAAACGAACGTATACCATGTCGAACATAGGATGTGGGGTTTGACATCATCATGGGGCAATGTGGCCAATTTATGGTATTCATTTATGTCGGTGCTTCTGTGTCAGAGCTTAGGGCAAACGTTAATTTCATTTATATGTTGTTTGCATCTGTTGCATTATCATTACACTTGGGAATCTTGTGGTCCTACAATTACGAATTTATCAAAACTATGAATTCACCATAAAAATTTTTGTGGGACGTTTTAAAGCAATGTTTTTAGGAGGTCATAAGCACGAGGGCAAGGGATTTACATTGGTGGTTTTATTTTGGTTATCATGCTTTAAAAGATTTGTCGCATTACATTTTGTATGATCTGTTATTGGCCAGAAATCTTTTGTATTTGAACAAGTGAACAAGTGAAGCTTCGGGCTTATGTAACAAATACTTTGTTAAATCCAATGTATCGGTTTTAAATGACTTTTTGGTCGTTCTATATATATCTTGTGTTATTGATCTATGAAGTAACACGCCCCAGACCCTTATTCCGCTGCGACCCAATTTGGGGGTGTTACAGATTGGTATCAAGAGCCAAGGTTATAGAGAACCAGGTCAAATGTTTTTGCTGGACTATAACCGTTTTCAAACATTGCATTCATACAAAGGGGTTTATCACGGAATAATACCGGGACATACATACATACACTAGTTGTTGCATTAGTTGGTTGGACTAGATGCATTCTTGATTGATATACATGTTATGATATAAATGTATATTACTATAAGGGTCTTATATTAAATACTAATATAAGCTATTTTGGATTTTCAGATTCAGTCATGTCAGATTCAGATGAATCAGGGGTCACATACACGGAGATATCCAGTACATTTGAGGAGTTGTCAGATATAGGATCACCAGGAGTTGTACCATCACCAGACTACATACCGGGCCCCGAGGAGCCACAGTCACCACCTCCACTAGATTATGTTCCAGAGCCGATATACCCTGAGTATATGCCACAGGAGGATGAGGTGTATCCGGCGGAGGAGCAGCCACTGCCTCACCCACTGTTCAGTCACTAGATTATGTTTCAGAGTCTGATCCTAAGGCGGACCTAGAGGAGGATGACGACGAGGACCCTGAGGAGGATCCTGTTGATTATCCTGCCGATGGAGGAGATGACGGCGATGACGAGGAGGGGTCATCAGAGGATGATGATATGGACATCGAGGCCGATGATGATGATGAGGAGGAGGAGCACCCAGCTCCTGCCGACTCTGTAGTTGTTGCTTTACCAACTACGGATTAGGCCCCATCTGCGGAGGAGACAGAGCCGTTCGAGACTGATGAGTCTGCGGCCACACCACCACCACACCCTGCATATCGTGTGACAGTTAGGATTTTTATTCCAGCTCCAGTACCTACACCAGTATGGTCCGATGCAGAGGTTGCCAGACTTCTCGCTATATCTACTCCACCATCATCACCACTCTCCTCATGGTCATCACCACTTCCCCAGATACCTTCTTCACCACTACCAGTATCACCACCACTACCAGTATCATCACCAGTGCCTGTGTTATCTCCATCACCACCTGCTAGTCCTATTCGTCCGTTGGACTATCGAGCTGCTATGATCCGGCTGAGAGCCGAGGCCGCATCTACTTCTCATTAACTACCATTACCACCACCCTTGCATTTACTCTCTACTGACCGTAGAGAGGACAGACCCGAGGTTACCTTACCGCCTCGAAAGAGGTTAGGTATCGCTTTTGGTCCTGCATACGAGGTCAGAGAGAGCTCGTCTGCTGCTGCTGCTAGACCGGCTGGAGGTCTTAGGGCAGACTATGGTTTTGTAGCTACTATGGATAGGGAGATCAGGCGTGATCCAGAGAGAGATGTTGGATATGGGATCACCGACTCGTGGGATGAGATAGTTGAGACCCTGCAGGGGGCACCAGTGAGTACTGACACGGAGTTGGGTCGACATATGACAGCGTTTGAGACTAGGGTTAGGCAGGACACGGATGAGATTTATACGAGGTTAGACGATGAGCAGTCTGGGCGACAGCTATTGGCTGGTCGGCTCAACATGTTGTTTAGGGATAGGCGTGCACATGCACGTACTGCTAGACTCATGGAGACTGAGGCTAGGATGTCTAGAGAGGCTTGGGGATGATCTATGGATGCGAGTGATCTTGCGCGTGCAGAGGTTATGTCGCTACGTACCACAGTGTTAGCTCAGCAGTCACAGATTAGAGAGTTACAGTCAGCAGACCGTAGGAGACAGACGGTGATTTCAGAGATGCTGGCGGCAGATCACAAGAGGCAGAAGCAGCTCACAGAGGCACTGAAGCTGATAAAGAGACTTCAGACTCAGATGGCAGAGTTCGAGAGACAGTAGGGACCCGCCAAAGGTCCTGCACAGCCAGAGCTACCGGAGGAGGCTGGTAGCAGTTCCTAGATTCTGTTATGGCTAGTTGTTTTGTGCAGCCTACTAAGTATTACGGGTAACTCCCGGCTAGTATGGCTTTAGGTTGTATATATTCTTTTATCTTGTAACCTAATCGTTGTGATCATTTTGTATCTGAACCAATCATGTATGTTTTCCAATTATATATGGAATGGTGGTATTATGTCATGTCTGTAATCGAATTTGTTGTGAATGAATGTCGATTTGGTTATATCTTTGTTGATTACAATTCAGTTGTATATTTCACTGTGTGATGTGATCTCACTTTACTTATTGTGCATATGTCATGTCATGGTTATGATTTTACAAAATCTAACGGGTATTATATTTTCTTATGATTGAAGAAAATGGCACCAAAAAGAGCCACGAGGTTAAACATAGCCCCAGAAACAACCAACACCACATCTGTCACTAATGCCCAACTTTAGGCAATGATTAGCCAAGGCGTTACTGCCGTTTTGGCAGCACGTGATGCAAACACGAATGGCGTCGACAGCCACAATTCAGGAACAGGTGCTAGGAGAAATGAGCGAGCCACTCGTGAGTGCACTTACCCAGACTTCATGAAGTGCCAACCTCTAAATTTCAAAGGCACAGAAGGAGTTGTCAAATTGACTCAATGGATTGAGAAAATGGAAACTGTGTTCCGCATAAGCAACTATTCTGTGGAAAACCAAATCAAGTTCTCCACTTGTACTCTTCTGGGAAATGCTCTAACGTAGTGGAACTCCCACATTAGGATTGTTGGTAATGACATTGCTTATGCAATGACCTGGACTGAACTGAAGAAAAAAATAACTGACAAGTACTACCCAAGGACCGAGATTTAGAAACTCGAAGTCGAACTGTGGGAATTGAAAGTGAAAGGTACCGATGTGATAGGGTACAACCAACGTTTTCAGGAACTGGCACTGCTGTATGGTAGAATGTTTCCTGAAGAATCTGACAAGATTGAGAAATATGTCGGTGGCTTACCCAACATGATCCACGGAAGTGTAGCAACATCTGTGAGAACTCATATTTTTGAAAGCTAATATTTTATTCCAATTCTTGAGTTTTGATTAAAATAATAGTTTTATATT
>BQNB010066817.1:0-26475 GCA_026074375.1 Tanacetum coccineum | reverse complement strand
AAAGTGTTGTTTTAGGTTTGTCGGCTAAATATAAATGTAAAACTTGATAATCAAATAATTGACCCTACACGACAGAACATCAGTTGTTGAAGGGAAAAAAATAAAAATAAAATACATAATGGTTTAAAGAAAGATCTAACATATTCACGTTTAATGTAAAGAGGTAAAAGATAATTAAAAGTTAAAAAAGACATTGAAAAACTTACAGCCTACGACATTCATTCGAAGAAGAAGTGTTATATATCATGTTTGCATCGTAGATATCATATGAAAGTTATAGAATGTGAGGAGAGGAGCTAGAGAGTATTTTTTTTATCATTTTTAAAGTTTTCATTCTAAAAGAGAAAATTGAAATGGGCAGGAGAAGTAAAGTTAAAAATGTAAAGACTTGTATAAATACCCCTTCTAGATGGGTATTTATACTTATTGTTGTTCATATTCTATTTTCTTAACTCTAGTCAAACCTTTGTCAACTTTACTTAACTTTGACCAAGTTAGACTTTATTACATTATAATTACTAATAAAACTATAAACTAAATAAAACTACACAAAAACTATACAAAGACCAATTCGTTTAATAATAAACACTTTTCTTGAACCTAACAATCTCCCCCTAAGGGTTGATAATTATAGATGCTTCATCGTCGATAGAATCGGTCTTTTATTCACAAACGATTCTTACCATCTCATCTGCTTGCTTATAATTGCCAAAATACATTTTCCTATGATTCTCCCCCTTCAGGAGGATCAACATCCTAATGTTGTTCATCATGCTGAGCGAAAAGTCTATAACTATTAGAAACTTATGGTTGTTTAAACTTTGCTTTCTAAATTTCCCATAATTCTGGATTAGCTTCCTGATCTTGAGGCTTTGACTTCATGTTTAAATATAACTGATATTGAAGATCAGCAGTTGACATTGTAGCATTTGACGAATTGGGTGTACTTGATGTAGGATACAATATGAGAGTAGTGTTTTGCATGTGCTTACGAAATAATTCATCAATCATTTTGGGTCTATACGTAGAAAATTCTTTTGAGATCAATTCTGGTACATTTGTAGGAGGGATTTCTCGATCCTTTGTTACTACAAGACCTACCAGTCTTGGCATTTCTTCTTTGATCATCTCATTTGTTTTTTTCAAATGTAAGCTTAAGTACAACGTTATTGCAATGATCAAGTAATTTTCTGATCTTTCCCATAAAAAACTCATGAGTTACAAATTTAGTTTTAATATGGGTGCGGGTTTGACCACGTCTCCTGCACATGCTAGTAATACTTTTTGGAAGAATCTTTATCTTGTTAGACGTAAATCCTTTCTTGCTTTTAGATTTGGAAGAATGTTTTGATGTGGAAACAGTTGTTGGTGATACAGTGGCCGTCAATTCCTCAGAAATTGTTTTATCAGAAGATAAATCTTTCCTAGGGGATCTATTTGGTGTTGGAATTGATGTCTGCATCTGTTCATTCCTCGTCTCCATACTACCCGTTGCTTGAGGTCCAACCAATGTATGATCAAGATGATCAACATTGTCTTTCTCTACAACATCATTCATCTTCTCAACAATATCATCTTTCTTTTCATCATCCCTCTTTTCTATAACATTCACATCATCATCATCATTATCATCAACAACTTCCAGATTTTCCTTATGACTCTCGGGCTCTATCCTAGTACCGGAATCATCTACATCATTATTAAACATAGAATCAACAAACTCACTTGCATATGCTTCTTCATCTTCTTTACCTTCAACCATATTTTCAATCTCCTCCTCTGTCAATTCTCTTGTACTTTAGCAACATTTTATTGTGCTTTAGCAGTTATAGCAGTTTTATGTAGTGCGAGACTTAAAAGAGTTGCTTCAGCGTTTTCATCTCTTTCTCTGTCATCACTAGGAGGTGGAATAGAGGTATTCTTTGGTTCTGTTTGATAGTTACTTTCAATGATTTCCTAGGTGAACTGGTTTCTCTAGCACTTTACTTCCTCTTCTTCCCCTGAGGACTAACAGCAGTAAGGGTAGGTATCCTATCAATCATCATCTAATACTCCTTATAGTCATCAGTGGCATGGATCTCATTGGTTAAGAATGCATCTGGAATCAGCATCCATTAAACTGTCACATTCCTCGTTGTATAAACACTCACCAACGGAATATCATATTTGATGGAATGATAATCCTCTTCAAGTCTTGGAGAAATAGATGGATATTTCTTCATCAAGTCAGCAATTATGAGCTTGGTGAAGCTAGGATACTGGATCACATCCTTCTTCTGATATACACAATTAATGAAATTCCACCAGAGAAGAGCAGCATAATAAACATGTGTACTGTTGTTCACAACATGAAACAACTAAAGTATGTTGATCTTTGTTTGATCATGCTTATATGTTTGTGTAGTTAAGCAATGATTGAACACCTTGAACATGGTCTGCCACGGTTAAGCAAGAAACTTCATGTAGAAAGCACTCACTTTATCAACAATACCATGATAGCCAACCCTCTGCATAAAAGATTGACTAATCTCTATGTTGACTGGTGTTATTAATGGATTATAGGAAGTTTCCACCGACAGCTTAAGAGTATCATGAAACATATCAACAATATACACAATCACTTGTGTGTCTAGCTTGAATCTGATAGTGTCTTTGGTGTCAAGCACCTTGCTCACTGTCTTCTAGAATTGTTGCAAGTGCATGGCTAGAACATCGGTAGTAGCAGTAAGAGCATAACTCAATGGATGATCAAGTAAGATTTGTCCCACTATCTTGCATTCTGGTGAGCATGGGATACTTTGAAGCACAACATAATTATTGCATCTCCCAATGACTTGAAATTTGGGGATGAGTTGAGCAGCTGGAATGATCTGATGATCCATGTGGAATACTGTAAGATGACATGAAATGATTAGTGAAATGAGATAAAATTTATGAATTTCACATTTACATAACATTTTTGTCTCTTTCCACTGTTTGTTTTTATATGCTCTGACATTTCTTTATGAGCATATTTTGATCTTTTTCTTTCTCATGTGCCAATTCTTGGTTTTTTCGGGCACATGTCATACGCTTTATTCGTCTTTTCTTTTGATCTTATTTTGTATGCTCTGGCATTTTTTTCGAGCATATTCAGATTTGCTTTTTCGAGTATGGATTTTATCTCTCTTTTTATTTTTGAGTTGCCTCACCAAAAAGCATTTGTGAAATGATACTCTTTCAAGAAGAATAAATATATACTCTGATTTTGAAAATACCAATTTGGCTAAAACACAAGTTGTGACAACCATTGATGTTTAAGAAATCCAAGAGTGTAACTTTATTTCTCAAAAAAACTTTTTAGAAAAAGAGTACCACTTTTAGACACAAGAAGTTCAGCTTTTGGATAGAAAATTGAGATAAATTTTCCAAAATCACAACTTTTCCAAAGATTTAAAAAAAATGATTATATAACCAAACTAATGTAACAACAATTGGATGGTCACTAAGCCAGTCACTCCTCACTCTGTTCAGTGCAGAAAATGGCCAAAACCGGACATGACTTAGACCATTTACCCAATTGAGTACAACAGTTGGTCATAAACTATTTTTGAACGGTTTTGAAACATTCTTTTCAAAACTTTGAAATTTCACTTTGTCGAGACATGAGAATCTATTATCACAAACAGTTAAATCACCATGTTTATTTATTTTTCTCAAATCATTTGAATCATTGATCATCAAATAAAAAATTTAGCTATGCAATACATATTCTTATATACGATAATTGGATGGTCAGCACATTGCTCAATCCTCATCCTGTTAACTTCAGGAAACGGTCGTAACCGGACATAATCTTCACCATTTGATCCATTTATCAATATAAAAATATGATTTTATAACTAAATTTATCATTAGTTTTCGTAAAATGTCATTTTGTTTAACAATTAAGCTCATTTGAGTATTCGTAAAAATTTGGCCCATTAAGATTGTTTTCTGAAACTCAAAATGAAAGCCCACTTTTGTCTTACGAAACCCATTTATTGGCCCGAATATGTCATTTACAAAACCAATTAATTTTAGCCCAATAACCTTTACGAAACCATTTGTGACTGGCCCAATACTGTTTACGAAACCATTTTAATAAGCCCTTATGAAACCGAAACCTAAAACCATCACTTTCGTAAAACATAATTAAAATCAAAATGATAATCTGAAAGACTTGATTTGATTTTTCAGCTTATTATTATCATTTTATTTACTAAATAAGACTGTTCTTATGTTCTAAAAGAAAAAGTTTAAGTTTACGAACCATCATGGTTACAAAACCTCATGATTTGAGTCTACAAATGATGTTTTCAGTGATCCATTCAAATTAATCATACTCTAAGGTACTAAACAATGTTTTGCCTCAATCAATTTCTCATTTCAAACACTTTTATTTTTACAAAACCCTAGATTTATACGAAACCTAACAAACATTTAATTAAAGTAGTTATGTACAAAAGGAATCATATAAGATCATGTTTCTTACGTTTGTTTATCATTGAGAACTGACAAAACGATTTGGATCGTTGTTTTCTAAGTTACGAAAGCTCAAATGACAGAGAATTTCCGAAAGCTCTTTTGGTTAGATACGAAAGCAATAAACTTTCATAAGAATCCCTGTGGATTTTATACTTCCAAATACAACTTTGCATTTTTTACATTTTTAGTCCCTTTACTTTCTTTCGTAAACGTTAATACCCCATATGAAACTATCTTTTGCACTTTGACACTTGATGACATCAAATAACTTCTATTTTATAGCATCATTTGTCCTATGTAATTAACCCATTTTATATAATTATTGCAAAGAATTATTGCTTAATCGTTTGTATTTGAGAATTACAGTAATTATGGAGTACTTGGTGAATATTAGCTAAAAGGCACGCATTTTGGAGCATAATTGAAGAGTTCGAGAAAGTCTACTGATCAGACAGCAAATACGCCATTTAATTCTAGACCTATACGATGTATCCAAGACTTTGACGAATTAAAAGACCATTGCCTGACTTTGAAGAATACGCCGTATCCACATCAACGATACGCCGTATATAATACTTTGGTCAACCATGAAGAATTAATTGGTTTTACATCAATACGCCGTATCCATCAAGAAGATACGGAGTATCCGTGCCTACACTTCACAGATAACCATGAAGGATTAAAGTCCCAATACGCCGTATCCAGGATCCTTTATACGCCGTATCTAGGGATTATTATACACGAAGATTCTGGAAGATGTCAAACGTGGTCCTTACTCCAAGAAAGCCCAATACGCCGTATCCCACATGGATGGATACGACGTATCGAACCGACTACCAGACCCTATATATAGACGACCCAAAACTCAGTTTTGAGTATGCAAGTGAATCCCTAAACCACCAAGTCGACCGAGAGATGATCAGAAGAGCATAGAAGGTCAGAAAAGAGCCTCAAGATCATAGGAAAACTCTTGTAATCTTTGCACAACTGAATACGCGTTCGATTGAGGTTTCTTTATTTTAATCGTTCATATATCAAACCGTGTGTATTTTTACAATGACTATCGGCTGATACCTTTAGGTATCAGCCATGTTTATGAAGATCTAATGTTTGGTTTGTTTATCTTGATTGCTTGATTTATCATTGATTGTTGTTTATGTTTATCAATTTATATTCATTTACGTGCTTAAGTATTCGACCTATCATTCAACTGGGTCTAGTCCTACATATTTAATGCGCTGCAACTTTGATCTGTGATAGCTCTCTATATTGCAATTTATGTATCTAGAATCATAGGATCACAAATATTGACCTATCTTTGCCTTTAGATTAGTGAGCTTAGTTGAGCCATAAGGTGACCTTAGTATCAACGAGTACGTTCTTATTCTATTGGTAAGGACTCGGACAGTGGACTACTAGTATATAAATCGCCGTTAAGCAGTAAGTGGGTAAAGTCTCCATGAGCTAGGGTTTAGTAAGAGCACCATTACTAATCTCCTAAGATAGATTATAATTAACAAATGATTGCTTTATGCGGATGCGTCTAATTGTGACAGGATTAGCGTGTCTAGGTCTTAGGAAGAGGTACCGCCTAAGTCTAGAAATGATATGCCCTTCGAGATAAGTCAATCATTGCACTAATAAGAAAACCAGCATTTTATCGGATTATTCATGGTTGATATGTTTTCCTTACATTAGTGCTTGACCGTTCCTCTATCGTTTGTTTGTCTTCTTGTGTGTATTTATTGTTTTACTTGTCATCAAAACCTTAGGTTAGATACACAAAACTGTGCCAGTCTCTCAGGCTAAAACCCCCCCTTATCATTAGGTTAGGTCTAACTTAGGTCTTGCATAATTTGATTAATTTAGGTTTAACTTAGATAACTAAAATACTGATAGAATAGATATTAACGCTCTCGCTCTTAGTGATCGACACCCTACTTGCCAACGAAGCTACATCTAACCGGGTATACTGCCCGTTAAAGTGTTGTTTTTAGGTATAGTCGGCATAAAATAAATAGTAAAACTTGATACATAAAATAACACCTACACAACGACACATCAAGTTTTTGGCGCCGTTCCCCGGGAGTGAAGTTGTTTAATTCTTATTTATTAGTGTTTTAGTTTAGTGTAGCTTATATTAATTTGCATATTTGTGTGTTTAATTTTTTGCATTGTATATTTTTGCATATTGTGTGTTCGTGTGCATTATTCAAAGTACGCTGTATTTTTTTTAAACCAATACGTCGTATTCAATTTATTAGATACGACGTATATTTTTTTTCAAACCAATCCATCGTATTTGACTCTATCATCAATACGGCGTATTCAAATCACTGAATACGACGTATTAAGCTATTTGACAGTTTTCTTTCCTATCGAATTTATTACAGGTTAAAATGGACGACCCCAACATTACTATGGAGGAGTATATCAGGCCTGAGGAAGAAAAAGCTCGTAGGCGTCGTATGGTATATAATTGGGAAACTGCTACGTATGGTAAGATCTGGGATAATAAAGACGTTCACGACTTTGGATCTGTTAAAACTGAATTCCCAGCTATAGTCATTAACGACACGTTAACATCTGAAGCAACACTCTCGTGTGAGCCTATGGTAAGTTCTCTTAACAACGATGAAATCGACTTTAGAATATTGTTTGACGAATCCGGTGATGAAGATTGCATGGTAATTTTTGACAAAAATTCATTTTCCCACAAAATAATTCCTGTCAACAATTTAAAAACAGATTCAGAAAATGATAATGATAAAGTCAATATGCCTTTGCTTCCATCACCCGAGACTATGGTCTGTTATTTTGATGATTTAGAATACTTTAAAGATTTTGAGAAAGAATTTCCAGCCATTGTTTACAATGATGCTCAAACGTCTAAATTAGATTTCTTAACTGAACCCACTTTAAGTCTTCAACATATCGATGAATTTAATTTGAAAGATGAAACATCATTGTCCAAATGTGATGAAGAGGAACAAAACATTTTAAACTTTAATGATCTATTTCCTTTTAACGTAATTTATCCAAATGATTCAAAATCAGATAAGGACAATGATGATAATAAAGTCGATATTGAACACTCTTCGGGGGATTTATCTGTCAAACCGTTACCTAATGTAATAAATACCGATGTTGGTGCCTATGCACATGGGTCAAATAAGCTTTCGGAAACAAGTCATGATACATCTAATAAATTTTTCAAAACTAAAACTTTTATCAAGAAATTAAATTTTAATATCATGACTTGGAATCATCTTAACAAAGGGATGTCATTCATTTTCCTAATCAAGAATTTGTATGTGCCATTTGGCATCTCGTTCGACCCCAAATTGTTTTATACAGATGGGATTAAATTAGGGCAAGTCTAACTTAAAGACTTTTCTATAGACAAAAGTGCTTGTCGGGAGACAACCCGGAATCTAATTTTCAATTATTATCGAGTCTGTCTTCCCAGACTGTCTATACGGCGTATCCAAACCCCATGGATACGGCGTATTAGCCTTCTGGACGTTATCCAGTCTTTATTTTCAGCACAGTCAATACGACGTATTCATTAAATGAATACAGCGTATACATGTATCAATACGGTGTATCCTGGGGTATGGATACGGCATATCGACTTCCTGTACAGTTTTAGGTACTTATTTTGAGTCTAACCAAACGAATACACGGAGATAGAATTGCATTTGTTTTCTGAGAATTTACATAGGACCTCGTGAAAGAAATATCAACGAATATTGGTGGATAATTTACAAAATCTGGAGACCCAGAAGTGTTGGAGTCTTAAAAACTTCAAGGCGGCTATTCAACATGAAATCTTGCTATTAAACTCAACATGGAGAATCTACCGAGCAAATATCAGGGGAGATTCTCATTCTAATTCTTTTTAAATTTCCGTATTTAATGTTTTATATATACAACGAGGACGTTGTATAATTCAAGTAGGGGGATGGAATTAGAATGTTTACTTGTCCTATTTTTCACAATAAAAAGCTTAAATTATGCTCAAATTTAAAAAAAAATTAAGCATACTTTTGTGAAATTACATGTTACATAACCCGCACACAATAACCCTTGTTAGATATTATGAGGATTTAACCTTTCCGTTTCCAAATGTTTACCCAAAATCCACAAAATATGAGTGTGTTGGTGATGTTGTAGACTTTAGAACTTGGCTTGGTATATCTATTCGAGACCACAATAATGAGTATTATGGATTTAATTGGAGTAACTTGTTTAAATTGGTAAATCTTAAGATTACAACCAAATCGCCTATACATGTTGTTTATTAACTAACTACACCGGTTAGTTAACCTCTAGTTTAAACCCTTCCACTCTCATCTTTAGAGTGATGATCTACTAGAACAACCCGTAGAGCCAATCCTTTAGGAATTTACACCAATTATTTGTTTCGTTACACCCTTACACCTTAACCTACCATGTTAGATTAAGTTTAATTTACAGTTGCTCGTTGGTTAAAGTGTAAAGTCTATATTTCTCGAGTCTTGTGTCATTTTCTATCTTTGGTGCGGTTGGAAATTTGCACATTGCAAATGGGAATGTATACTAGTAGTCAAAGCACATGTGATTTTACTACATTGACAATTAATGGTGAATCCGAAGAACGAAGAAATCACCGAAGGAATTATCTAGAATTATTATGATCGTGAAGATGGTGAAACTACACCGAGATTTGAAATTTAGTTGTTGAAAAAAAAGAGAAAAATTGCAAGAAAAAAAAGAGAGAAAGAAAGTTTGAGGATAATCGTTTCACGAAAGAGAATTACCGAAGGAATTATACGAAGGATTGATTATTCGTTGATACGTCGACAAAAATCAACGATGTTGAGTATTGTATAAAGTGGAAGATATCGCCACTTACCTTGTAGAGTATGTAAAGTTTTGGGATGATTGGGGAGTTGATTGTTATAGGAATGCCAACTTAGGCTATTGTTTTTGATCTATAATCAAGACATTGTAAATAGTTGTGTCTTTGTCATAATAATGGTCGGGAAAATAAATGTCTAGCAACTTGTACTTTAAGCCTTAATCTATTTGTTTCTTGATTTATATTTAACAACAACTTACTTTCCTCTCCCCTAATGATTAACCTCTAGTTTTACGCTAATGAGGAGCCATACGAACATGCATGTCTATTCTGGCATTCCGGCCATGTATGCATGTCTTGTACCTTGTTGGTTTACGAATTTTGGTGAAAGTTAGAAGGTTCCTACCCTATATCATTCTTCATCCTAACCGTTGGTTAAATTCAAATGGGGATGTGATCGAACACTCATGTCTATCCTGGTGTTCCGGGTGTGTATGTGTGCTTCAGCTGCCTTGTTGGAGTGGTACTTCTGGTGAAAGATTGTAGAATGATCAAACCGTACGCCTTTCCATACAAAAACCTATATTTACCTTTATAAACTTGTTACTCCTTGGCTTTAGTGGTGGAGATGTGTATCCTTGCCAAGCTTATGATAGAATACTCGTCACGACCGAGCAATTGAGCGAATTAGTTACATGTTACCACATAGATTAGTTGAGTGATTTGAGTGTTTTCATCTTCCTATTTCGTGAGGTGTTTGGTTGTGTACTTGTAATAGATCGAATAAATGCTTTAACGGAAAATATCCTTAGGGATACATTTTTATAAACTTCTAAAGGCTACTTGAGGACAAGTAGGATTCAAGTGGGGGGATATTTGATGACATCAAATAACGTCTATTTTATAGCATCATTTGTCCCATGTAATTAACTCATTTTATATAATTGTTGCAAAGAATTATTGCTTAATCGTTTGTATTTGAGAATTGCAGTAATTATGGAGTACTTGGTGAAGATTAGCTAAAAGGCACGCATTTTGGAGCATAAATGAAGAGTTCGAGAAAGTCTACTGATCTGACAGCAAATACGCCGTATTATTCTAGACCTATACGACGTATCCAAGACTTTGACGAATTAAAAGACCATTGCCTGACTTTGAAGAATACGCCGTATCCACTTCAACGATACGCCGTATATAATACTTTGGTCAACGATGAAGAATTAATTGGTTTTACATCAATACGCCGTATCCATCAAGAAGATACGGCGTATCCGTGCCTACACTTCACAGATAACCACGAAGGATTGAAGACCCAATACGCCGTATCCAGGATCCTCTATACGCCGTATCCAAGGATTATTATACACGAAGATTCTGGAAGATATCAAATGTGGTCCTTACTCCAAGAAAGTCCAATACGCCGTATCCCACATGGATGGATACGGCGTATCGAACCGACTACCAGACCCTATATATAGATGACCCAAAACTCAGTTTTGAGTATGCAAGTGAATCCCTAATCCACCAAGTCGACCGAGAGACGATCAGAAGAGCATAGAAGGTCAGAAAAGAGCCTCAAGATCATAGGAAAACTCTTGTAATCTTCGCACAACCGAATACGCGTTCGATTGAGGTTTCTTTATTTTAATCGTTCATATATCAAACCGTGTGTATTTTTACAATGACTATCGGCTGATACCTTTAGGTATCAGCCATGTTTATGAAGATCTAATGTTTGGTTTATTTATCTCAATTGCTTAATTTATCGTTGATTGTTATTTATGTTTATCAATTTATATTCGTTTACGTGCTTAAGTATGCGACCTATCATTCAACTGGGTCTAGTCCTACATATTTAATGCGCTGCAACTTTGGTGTTGTTTGGGCGTAGGCTAAGAGTCCGGGATAGCTCTCCATATTGCAATTTATATATCTAGAATCATAGGATCACAAATATTGACCTATCTTTGCCTTTAGATTAGTGAGCTTAGTTGAGCCATAAGGTGACCTTGGTATCAACGAGTACGTTCTTATTCCATTGGTAAGGACTCGGACAGTGGACTACTAGTATATAAATCACCGTTAAGCAGTAAGTGGGTAAAGTCTCGATGAGCTAGGGTTTAGTAAGAGCACCATTACTTAGATCCTAAGATAGATTATAATCAACATAAGGATGCTTTATGCGGATGCGTCTAATTGTGACAGAATTAGCGTGTCTAGGTCTTAGGAAGAAGTACCGCCTAAGTCTAGGAATGATATGCCCTTCGAGATAAGTCAATCATTGCACTAATAAACAAACCAGCATTTTATCGGATTATTCATGGTTGATATGTTTTCCTTACATTAGTTCTTGACCGTTCCTCTATCGTTTGTTTGTCTTCTTGTGTGTGTTTATTGCTTTACTTGTTATCAAAACCTTAGGTTAGATACACAAAACTGTGCCAGTCTCTCAGGCTGAAACCCCCTCTCATTAGATTAGGTCTAACTTAGGTCTTGCATAATTAGATTAATTTAGGTTTAACTTAGATAACTAAAATACTGATAGATTAGATATTAACGCTCTCGCTCTTAGTGATCGACACCCTACTTACCAACCAAGCTACATCTGACCGGGTACACTACCCGTTAAAGTGTTGTTTTTAGGTATAGTCGGCATAAAATAAATAGTAAAACTTGATACATAAAATAACACCTACACAACGATACATTAACACTTTTAGTCCATGTACTTACTTTCGTAAGTCATTAATACAGGTGAAAATTTTCATAACTCCCCATTGGAGTTAGACATATTTCACAACAAACCTTTTTGAATTATCTTGCACTTAAACTCCCGTTACTTTCCACACAAAAAATTCATAACTACCCCTTGAACAAATATCCATTTGAGATTTTCCTTTTGATAAAAAACTTTGTTTAAAAAGAAGTTATTTTTGCTTTTGACAACACATTTTTTATTTTTTGATGATGAATTAACTGAAAAATTTATAACTCTTCCTCAATAAGATATCTAATTAAAGAACCTATTAGGAGATAGTAATTTTGCAGTTTTGAACACTCTTTGAGAAGTTTTTAAAAAATCAAGAATTTCAAAACTCCCCTTTAAATAAATATCTAATTAAAGACCTTATTCAAGAGATTGTTGCTTTTTGCTGTTTTTCCACACTTAAAATTTCAAAAATTGATGATTTTTGAAAGATGTTTTTGAAGAAATTGTCTTTTTGTGAATGGATTATGATTACAAAACACATATTTTAGCAGTGAAAGATCATTTTATAAATGATTTACTCCCCCTCGGTTCATGATACATTTTAGCATTTAAAGAATCACTTTTTGTGAAAACAATATCATGAAACTGATTAAACCGAAGAAGATATGTGTTTGCATCATTTAAATTATATTTTTGTATTTTTGTATTTTTCCATGTTTATTTGTTTTTCATTTTTGAAAAAAAAAATATTTTTTGTTGTTTTTGAGTTTTTCAATTTTGTATTTTGTTTTTCATTTTTGAAAAAGAAACAAAATATTTTGTTGTTTTTGAATTTTTGAATTTTTATTTTGTTTTTTAAATGTATTTACAAAAGTTTTTGATGTATGATCTTTCATTCAAGAATATAACTTTGCGAGACGTTCCAATTCAGTTGGAGTTATACATCTCATACCAATCCTGTGAACTAAATACTCAAACCATACTCTTGGAAGGGCTTTAGTAAATAGATCAACAAGTTGATATTCCGTCCCGACAAAGTAAAGTTCAATGGTACCTCGTTCAACATGCTCCTTGATAAAGTGATAACGTATGTTAATGTGTTTTGTACGTAAATGTTGTACCGGATTGCATGAAATAGCAATTGCACTTTTTGAGTCACATTACATTGAAATCTTGTTGTCGATATCCATAATCAAGCAGTTGCGTCCTCATCCAAATGAATTGTGCACAACATGCTGATAAAGATATGTACTTAGCTTCTGTAGTTGACCTAGCTGTACAATCATGTTTTTTCGACGACCAGCTGTCTGGCTTGTCTCCCAGAAACTGAAGTCCTCCATATATGCTTTTATAATCATCAAGGCACCCTACTAAATTTGCATCTGAATACGCAATTAGCTCAAATCCAAAATCCTTTGAGTACCACAATCCCGTGTTACTAGATTGTCGTATGTACCGAAAGATCCTTTTGACCTCTTTGAGGTGTTTTTAGTTGGGCGTGCCTGATAACGTGCACATACAAATGTTGCAAATGCAATATCTGGTCGACTTGCAGTGAGATACATGAGTTCTCCAATCATACTACGATATTAAGTTTGATCAGTTAGAGTACCTGTAAATCTGCATCGATTTTGGCAGTAGCCATTAGTGTCGTAACATTATCACATTTTTCCATCTCGTGTTTTTTAAGATGCTCCATAGTGTATTGTGACAGATTTATGAAGATTCCACGAGGAGATTGATGAAACTGAAGTCCAAGAAAGAGCTTCATCTCACACATCATTGACATTTCAAAATTATCTTTCATTAGTTTTGCAAATCTGTTTGAGAAAACTGGATTTATGGATCCAAAAATAATGTCATCGACATATATTTAAACTAATAAAATGTCCTCCCCGTGTCTTTGTGTAAACAGTGTAGGATCAACAATACCTTTTGTGAAATGGTGTTTAATTAAGAAGGAATAAAGCTTGTCATACCATGCTCGAGGGTCTTGTTTGAGACCATACAGAGCCTTCTTGGGACGATAAACGTGGTTCAGAAAGTATGGATCTACGAATCCGTCAGGATGACCTTAAAAACTTCTTCTTTTAATGGACCATTCTGGAATGCAGTCTTTACATACATCTGGTATATTATAAAGTTCTTGTGAGTCGCGTAAGCCACGAACATGCGAACCGCTTCTATTCGTGCGACTAGGGCAAACGACTCCTCAAAATCATCCCTTCTTATTGACTTTAACCCTTTGCAACAAGACGTGATTTGTTCCTAATAACTATGTTTTCAGCATCCGTCTTGTTTTTCCAAAGCCATTTTACCTTGATTGCATGTCTGCCTTCAGGTAATGGAACAAGTTCCCACACATCTAGTCGTTTGAACTGATTAAGTTCATCTTGCATTAATTCGATCCAGCTATGATCAAGCATAGCTTCCTTATGGTTTTTGGGTTCCATAAGACTCACTGTGAGTGCATACATACACAACTTTGCATCAGTGCGAAGTCTATGTATTGTTTGAACTAGCTTTGAAGGTCACCAATCACTTGTTCAATTGGATGATTCTTAGTCCACTTATCAGTGTAGAGATGTTGATAGAACTCGTGCATATTTGATGGGTCATGATAGTTTGAAGATGACTCTGCTTCTTCGAACTCAGGAATTTCAAAAGAATGCATGATAGTATTCCCATCAAGTTCTGCAACGTCTTCTTGAATTTGTTTATCAGAATGAATTTCAAAGACTAGAAATGATGATTCTTCTATGATTGGTTCTTCTAAAGAAGTTACTATTTGCGGAGCATCACCATCTTTAACAATGATTGAAGATGGTAATGGAGTGTCTTCATCATCAAGAGTGTTTGCAGCGGAATTATTTGACACTTTGAAAGTACTCGTCGTATAATATTCTTCATACAGAGGACCAAAAAAGTTATCCAAGTCTTGTTGTGACAGTATTTCATTCAGTTCTTTTGATGAATCTTGAAAATTCAAGCAGTTTAGACCGGGTCCTGAATTGTTGCATTCAGAAGCCATGGTTGTGAGTTCATCAAATTTGACATGGATCATTTCCATTATCTTTTTGGTTCAGCAGTTGTAGATACGAAATCCTCTTGATGACTCAGAATAACCAATAAAGATACCAATGTCAGCCTTCGGTTTCATTTTCCCAAGATCATCACAATCATTTGATGGATAACAAAGAGATCCAAACACATAAAAGTATTGAACATTGGGTTTTCTTCCTCGAATCAACTCATAATGAGTTTTATTGTACCGAGTATGTACAAGAGAGCGATTTTGAGTAAAGCAAGTAGTAGCAATGGCTTCAGCCCAAAGAAATTATGGAGTTTTAGAAAAAATAAGCATTGTGCGTGCAGCCTTGACTAGTGTACGATTTCGTCTTTTAACAACACCGTTTTATTTAGGCATTTGAGTTGTTGAAGTATGACGTACAATACATAACATTGCATAAAACGATTGTAATTTCTCATTTTTGAACTCAGTTCCATTATTAGTTCGGATCTTAAGAATTTAAGCCTTTAGAGACCGTTGAACTTGTAATGAAACTGATGATCATATCTGGAGCCTCATCTTTGGTACGAAGAAAGTATACCCAGGTGTATCAAGAATAATCATCGATGATCATTAGAATATATTTCTTGCCATTGATACTTTCTACCCTCATTGGTCCACACAAATCCATATGAATTAATTCAAGTTTAGATTCTATGCTTGGAACCAATTTTGATAGAAAGGAAGCTTTGTTGCTTTTTCCTTGCTCACATGCTGAACATATGTGATCTTTATCATACTTAAATTTCGAAAGCCCATCAACAAGATCGTTTGACGTGAGTTGATTAATGGTACTAAAATTCAAATGAGAAAGTCTGCGGTGCCATAACCAAGATTTTGTTGATGTTGTTTTGGACATTAAGCACACTGGAGAAGAAGCCGCCAACTCAAAAAATGGAGATAGTGTAGAGACTGGATTCACAAGAACCAGTAAGCAAATCATCACCCTTTAAATTTCGAACTTAGCAAGTGTTTGAACGAAAGGCTGCATCTAAATCTTCATCACAAAATTGTCCAACCAAAAATAAGTTGTGTCCTAGGCCTTCAGCATGGTATACGTGACATATCGTGAGATTGCCTTGAACATAATCTCCATATCCAGTGATTGCTGCAAAGTGATCATTCCCGAAGCGGACTGTTCCTATGAATTTCTTAACAAAATTTCTTAGTAGTTGAAAATTGCTAGTCATATGCTTTGAGCACCCACTATCAACAATCCAAAAGACGAGCTGGATCACCTGCATCACATGAAACAAATGCAGATGAAAGAGTGGACAGTTTGGCAACCTATTTTTGAGTGATTACTGGTGTTTTGAAGTTTGTTCGAACACTATTACTACTATTTGACTCACTAGGTGTTGATTGTGCAGTTTTGCTCTTGGGTGTCCAGTTAAAACATTATTGATATTCAAACCATTTTTGCCACTTTATGCTTGTCGCGATTTTGTTTTTCATGTAATTGCTAAGTGTCATACTTTGCTTATAATCAGGGGATAGTGATGACGCACTAGAAACCTTATTTGTTGCTGTTGCGGTTTTAGCAACGCTAAATCTAGATTTTGCAACTACAGATGTCGCTCCTAAATTCTTAGATTGTGTTGCTACGGGGGTAGTGAATAAGGCTCATTTTACCCTAGAATCTCTAGACAAAGCATAACGAGCAACATATTTTTCATGAGAATGCATAAACACATCTTTACCATAAGAAACACAAACAATATTTGAACTGTCATTAACCCGCATTTCACATTCTTGGAATTAATTACACGTGCGTTTAGATGGACACATTCATTTTTAATTCTTTTTGTACGCTTTAATTATAATCTATTCCTAACATCTACTGTCATACTTGCATCTTCCGAACGTAAGCAGCTGAGCTCTTAGCATTAGTATTCATCAAGACTTTATTCTTCGATTTAGTGTCCTTAGACTTTGGCATTCTAACACTATTAGAACTCCCTACTCCTTTGGAATTAGAAACATTCATGTTAGTTTAGAATCTCGTGTGTGTGACTCTTGTTTTTGAATTTATACATGCCTCGTGCAATAACATTTTCACTATAAGCATACGTCTTTTGACTGATATTTTCAATTAACTAATTAACCTCTTGTTGATGTTGAGCCCGCGTTGCTTTGATTGAATTGAAAGCTTTTGATATTCAAGTTTTATATTTTCTTATTCTTGAACAACAGAATCAACTTAAGTTTTTAACAACACGTTCTCATAATTCAACTTTGACAACCTTGACTTCCATGAGACATCACAAGCCATTTTCTCTTTTTGATGCTGGAGTTTAAGTTCAAAATCAATGCTTTGAGCTTGAGATCGCTTAAAATCATTTTTGAGAATTTTGATTCGTTTGAGTAAATTAGCTTGGATATCTTTGGAGTCATTTGAAATTTTCTCAATTTCATTTTCTAACAACTCATTTTTCTGTTCTGCAACATAAATCAACACACAGTCTTGAATTTCTCTAGTTAAGGATACTTCCAAAAGTCGATCAATTTCGGTTTAAAAAATATGTTCTTTTCAAGATTTTTCCTCAACTTTCTGTTCTATTGATTCAAAAATATTTAACATTTCCCGTACTTCTTCCATAAATTCTTGTTTAAGTTCTTTCAAAGTCTTTGACAAAGATACGGACATCGGAATGACATTAGTTTTATAAAACTCTCGTAAAGAATTTTGACTAATACACATCCATCTCCCTTTTCTATCTTCTAAAAGAGTGACATCAATTCGATCCCGTAAGGCATTAATCGCTAAAGCCATTTTTAACAATTTGCTCTCTTTTGGCATTTTAGGAATTTGTGAATCCGTTTTGACTTTATTTGACTCAAAATATATATTATAAGTATAAGGAATTAAAAAATATGTTTGAACAACAGAAGATTCTTTTTGAGGAACAAATGTTTCATAAAGAGCATTTAATTTGTTATAATATAGTTGAACCATTTTGTTTCTCATTTTTAATCGACTTTCTTTCGCGTCCTCTAAAGTTTCCTCATAATCAGGTGAATCAATTTTTAACTTTGTACTACAAAGCTTTTCACCATGATACATTTTTTGTTGTGTTGTAATGGCTTTCTTGAGACGTTTGGGATTTTTGTAACCCAACCCAGCTTTGAGAAAAGGATCATAAACTTGATTTGGTGTCTTTCCAAGCATGTGAATTATTTGAATTGATTGACCTATTTTATAAACAATTTTATCATGAGAACTCAGTTTTTCCTCAAGATCAACAATATCTTTAAGATATCGATCTTCTCGTTCTTTGAAAGCCTTTTTAGCTAACTGAGTTTCATGTTGAATTATTAGCTTTTCATTTTCAACTTTGAAAAATTCACTTTCAATTTTGTCTTTTTCTTTCAAAATTCTCTCAATTGTGTCTTTATCAGCACATATTTCCCGTTCCAATTCATCACATGTTTCTTTATATTTTGTACATTGAATTGTTTTTGACTCAAATATTTTAACCCGTTCGTTACACGTCTCAAGCTCCCGTTATAGCAAATTTTTTTGCTTTTTAAGCTCATTGTTTAATCGTTTTTTATTGTCAGCTTCTCGTAGAGTATTGTATGCCAGAATTTTAACATCATAATATTGATCATGAGCAGTTGAGTCATGTTCATCCGATCCACCATTATTTTCCACATAAGGATCATCAAATATGATATTAGAATCAATTTGAACATCATTAGATGTGTTAATAATAGTTTTACGTTTTCCATGATTCTTGCGTTCATGAACCACTTTAAATATGAACCATTATTTTCCACATAAGGATCATCAAATATGATATTAGAATCAATATGAACATCATTAGATGTGTTAATAATAGTTTTACGTTTTCCATGATTCTTGCGTTCATGAACCGCTTTAAATATCATTTTATGTGAAGCATTTACCTCGCTGACAGCCTTTGCATCATAGTTTAGCTTTTACACACCATTGTCATCAGCTGGTTGAATTCGTGCCATCATGATTATTGCAGCAGTTAGCTCTTCTAATGTTTCATCTCTGAAAGAATTATCGAGCATGAAATCATTTTCTTCATCATTGAGGTTGCTTTCAGCTTCGTCTTTCATGGCTAACAACATTTATTCTCTAAAATACTTTTCATCACGAACTCTTGGTTTTGGACAATCACGGGCATAGTGGCCTTTTTCATTGCAGTTATAACACTGAACATTTGCCTTCCCTGAATTTGACTTAGTTCATGGAACACGCTAAACAATATGATTGCTTTCATCATTCCCATTTCCTGCATTAAATGCTTGGTTCCTCTTTTGTCTCCCTGCATTCCTGTTACCATTTTCACCATATTCTACATTCTTAGTTTGTATGTCAACTCTACCATCCTGAATCACAGCTTGATTTCTTGTGTTTGATGAAGTACAAAGACGATTATTGGTAGGTGTTGAGAACTTTTAGGTGATTGCTCGAGCTAATAACATCATTAAAGTGGTAAGCTTGTCTTCTTGAGAATACCCTTGTAACTCCCATTGATAATCTTCTTCATACTCAACAACTGATGAAGGATGTGTGACATAGTATGGTTGTGGTGAATGTGAATAAGAAGGATTTGCATGAGACTGTGATGAAGAAGCATTTGAATGAGCGATTAGGGCTAATGGGTCATGATTCCTTGCAGCTTTCTTTGCTTTGAATGCTTGAACATGTGGTTCGAATTGTACAAAGGAATCATACAACTGATCATATGAAATTGTATCTCCTGTTTGGTTGTGACGAACCATGGTTACATATTTGCTCCACTTGGGTTGCAAGCAATTGAGAAACTTGGTGTTTATTGACACTGGAATAGGACGAACATTGTTACGGTACATAATATTCACAAGAGTTGTCAATCTCTCATATACAGATTCTAGCGATTCTTCTTCCTTTGTTGCAAATTTGTCAAACTAATCCATGAGTCGTGAGTGTCTTACGTGATTAGTAATTAGAACCAAAATCAACCTTCTAATTCGTTCCCACATTTCCTTAGCATTTTTACAAGCATCCACTAAGTTGTAGATGTCATTTGGTATTGCTTGAAGAAGATAATTCATGACTTTTACATCAGCAATGTATTGCTTCTTATTTGACTCAGTCATTTTGGACAATGGTTCAAGTATCTTCTCCTTGTCATAATTTGGATCAGTAATCAGTGGCCTCTCATAAGGTCCTTTCTCAATTGAACGCCACATCCGCTCCCCGTCTTCGAGCTTATTATCCAGAAACCTTCTGAACCTACTCTCCCATGGAATATAATTCCCTTTATCAAGCATTGAAGGTCTATCATTAACTCCTAAATCAGTTAGAGTTTGTTGATTTGAAGCAGACATGTTGTTTCAAATGATTACAATGTAAACTCGGATCGTTTTGGAGATAAAGTCTTGTAATCGTGAAAACACTTTGAATGATGTAACCTTGAAGATACGAAACCTTGATTCGTTTTTAAAATTTAAGTAACAAGAAGCTTTTATACGAAAGCTTACTTATCAAATATTAGAAGGTACGAAACCTCTGAAACTGTGTTACGAAACCCAAAGAATGAGATATGAAACCTAGTAAACAGTGTTACGAAACCCAACAATTGTGTTACGAAACCTCTAAAAGAGTGATAAAAAAACCCAAGATCTTATTTACGAAACCTCTGAAACAGTGTTACGAAACCTTCCAATATGAAAAATGAATTACGAAACCTTCAATAAGGAAAGCTGTGTTACGAAACCTTTGATTACAAAACCAAGTCTTACGAAACCTTAATGGTATGAAACTGTTCCAATTACTGTAATACGAAACCTTTGCTACGAAACCTTTTGGAAATACAAAACCTCTAAATTATGAAACCTTCAGTTACGAAACCTTCAGTTTTGAAACTGTGATACGAAACTTCTCATATAAAACATGTGTCACGAAAGCTTGAAGTACGAAACCAAAACCAATCTCTTGATACGAAACCTCTAGTTTACGAAACCTCAGATGTACGAAAGCTCCACAGTTTACGAAACCTCAGATATATGAAACCTAACGGTTACCGAAAGCTCCAATATATAAAACCATCTTTCGTAAATTCCAAATTTTCCCTTTCTTTCGTAAATTCCAAGAAACCTTCTACTTTCGTAAATTCTTAGCTACGAAACTAATAAGAAACCTAACAATTTGATTTTTAAGCAGTTTAAGATGATAATATGAAGGTTATCTTTTCAAATTGACTAAGCTCTTTGTAACGAAAGCTATTAACTGATTTACAAAAGCTCGATTGAGTTACGAAAACTAAGAAACACATACGTATGGCAGTTACCGAAAGCTCAACTATGATACGAAAGCTCAAAAATTGTCTTACGAAAGCTCTTTCCCGCCTAAAAACAGTTACCGAAACCTAGTTTCTGAATTACGAAAGCTATCAAATCGATGTTTTTTTGATCAAATTTAATTCTAAGCAAGTATTTTTCATAAACTAGTTATTAAACCTACAAATTGATAGTTACGAAAGTTACATTTAAGCGTTTTAAGATCAAAAACTCATCAAATCGTAAATCTAACACTTAGCGTTCTACGAAACCTACTAATTCTTCGATACGAAAGCTTCTTGATCAAAAATTGAAATGGTTAAGCTCGATTTGATCCACAAAACACACACTGAATCTCTCCTGGCGATAGATACCACTTGTTATATGTCATGTTTGCATCGTAGATATCATACGAAAGTTATAGAATGTGAGGAGAGGAGCTAGAGAGTATTTACATTATTTTCAAAGTTTTCATTTCAAAAGGGAAAATAGAAATTCGAGAGAGAAGTGAAGTTACAAATGTAAGGACTTGTATAAATACCCCTCATAGATGGGTATTTATACTTATTGTTGTTCCCATTCTATTTTCCTAACTCTAGTCAAACCTTGGTCAACTTTACTTAACTTTGACCAAGTTAGACTTTATTACATTATAATTACTAATAAAATTATAAACTAAACAAAACTATACAAAGACCAATTCATTTAATGATAAACACTTTTCTTGAACCTAACAAGAAGAAGGTATGACACTTCATAAATATTGTGGTAAATTACACTGTTGGTCCCCAAACTCCACCCCGTTTGCGGATTCAGTCCCCCGTTTTCCTTACTATCCTAATTTCCAATCCTCATTTGCTAATGTCGAAGAACAAATGCTCTTTAACCAATTTAAAATGCAAATGCAATTTAACCAATTTTCTCAACAACAACAACCACCAAACCAAGCCAATACTTCAAAACCATAATCCGACCAACAATCCTTCCACTTAGTTGACGAAACCGAAGACGAAAACGAAGATGAGCCGGTCCCGACCCTGAAGTCGAAGAAGACGAGCCGTGGCTTACGTTTGAAGTCGAAGTCGAAGAAAAGCAAAGAAAAAGAAACACAAGTCGAAACGAAACGAGCTCGACATGTGTGGAGCCAAGAAGAGGAGTTGCTTTTGGCAGAATGTTTCATTCAAGTATCCAAGGATCCAAGAATCGGTACGGATAAAAAAATGATACGTTTTGGTATAAAATTCATGAAGTATACAATGTCGAAGCCACGAAACGCGGCTACATGAAGCGTACCAAAAACATGTTGACGGGAAAGTGAACTCCAATGAATGCAAATGTTCAAAATTTTAATCAATTAGTGTTGGAAACGCTTGTTCATAGTGGGGAGAACGATGAGGATTGGATGACGATGGTGGAAATTTTGTTTAAAACCTACACGAATGTGCATTTTAAGCACAAGAGCGCTTGGCTTTTTTTTTGAAAGACAAGCACAAATGGAAAACCCCCGAATCGACATTGGCAATAAGAAATCGTCTTCGGGTTATCAGCGAGGAACCAGAGCATTTTGGAGAAGATGTGTTTTCTCGGCCACCCGGGTTACAACGAATTTCAAAAAGTCAACGTTCCAGTTCTAACTCGACCGCTAGCACCGGTTCTAACCCGATGATGTATCAAGAATTCATGAAAGAACAATACGAGTTAGACCACAAAGCAAAAATGGAGGTGATCGAGTGAGAGACGAACGAGAGAATGAGGTTATACCATTCTCAAAGGATTGCGGAGGACATGAAAGTGTTACAAATCGACACTCGCGGGATGGATCTGGTCGACGCGGCTATCATCAACGCCCAAAAGGAACGAATCCGAGAGGCATATCCACCACCAACACTTAACTAATCGACGCGGATCGTTAATTTTATGTTTTTTTTTATTATAGTGTTTTTCATTTAATGTCTTTTTTTTTGTTTTTTTAAATTTCTACGTGTAATGTTTTTTTATTTATTTAATGTAATGTTTTTTATTTTAATGAATTAAATTTTAGTTAATAAGTTTTTTTTTGCCTTTGGGAAATGTGATTATTTAATGATCTATAGTAAATGACGAAAATAGCATTAGTGTGAAACAAAGATCTAAAGAAAAAGAATATAAAAAGGGGTAAGTTTGTAATATTGCTATCAATGGGAAATTGCGTTTTACAAAAGTAAGTGTCTACCTGCTGCCACAAAATGGCGTTTTGAAGCCATACAAACGTAAAAAGGCAATTATTTATTTATCTTTGCCAAATGCTTCAAACGAATTATTTGCGATTTTGAACCGCCATAATCAAATAATTTGTGCTTAAACGCAAAGCCAAACACCCTCTAAGATGTATTTGATACGTACCCGATTAATTTCTTTCCGTCTTTGCAAGTTGAGATTTGTTGTTACCAATAATTTATTATCTACCAATTTCAAAAGCTTTACATTATTGCATCAATTTGGATCACATTATGTTTTTCCTATGCATAGTTTTTTCTTACAGTATAATGTTTTTTTCTCATAATCAAAATGTACATATTGCCTTGGATTCTAAACGCATATTTCACCCTTTTGTACTTTTTCTATGCAACGTTTTTTCTTAGGCTGCCTACTATCATAGTCGGTCTCGACCTGTTCTTTCCGGTGCCACATCAGCTTTCTCTCTCCGGCGACCTACAAACGACTTTTTGCCACTACAAGGCGACCTACATATCTTTTTCATTTTTAATTTTTTTATCAATAAATTTAAATTTCATTAATAATAAAAAAACATTACATAAACAATAAAAAACTTGCTTGCAATCCTGACATCCCGAGCGACTCCATTTGGTAGCTTCGCGGATAATTTCATTACCCTCGGTTGCAAGATCGCGTCCCTCATTACATATATAATAATTTAAACACACTTAAAACATTATAAATAAAAACATTTTCACAAATTCTATTATTAGTTATTTATAAATAAAAATGACAAAAAAATATATACATTGAGGGTCCAAAATGTAAATTGTATATTTAAAAAAATAAAAAATTACTCATTATCTTCCTTCCTTATTTAACCACACAGCCACAAACAATACACACACACACACTCAAACGCACAACACATACAAACAAAAAAAGAAAGAAAAAAATGACAAGATTTAGTAACTTTTCAGCCCAGGACCGTTGTCGTGCAGGCGACAATGTTCGAATTAAATCTCCGGCGATCGACACCGCGACCGACCAACCACTATGGCGGCGACCGACGGCGACCGAGCCATAGTGGGCAGCCTTATAACATTTTACTTAAATTGTCTCTGTTGAACACGGGTTATGCCTGTTAAAAAAAACACGGGTTATGAGCTAGTGTTATCTATGTAGTTGTTCACTTGTACAAGAAAAAAGAAGATAAATTTAATTATTAAATGTAGTTGATAAATTAAGTAAGGGTGACAATCGAGTTGTGTTCGTGTTGATCTGTTCGGATTCTCGGGTTAGCGGGTTATTATAACCTCTACACAAACACGACCCACTTATTAATCGTGTCAAGAAACTCAACCCTAACCCATACCTGCATAATACGTGTAACCCGTTTAACATGTTTAAGTAAATAGGTAAAGCGGTGAATAAGGTTGGTGGTTTGTCGATCTAACTTATTTAAATGCAAAAAATAATATAAGAATGGAAAAAATAATAAACATATTATACAAATAATTATGCGACAATTTCAATGATATATGAGTTATAATCGTAATTCACTCTTGTTAACTATATAACAAAATACATCTAATCCAAATCCAACATAAAATTCAAGTTATATATTTTATTTTTAGAGACTTATATATACTTAAACGGGTTCACATGTTAACCTGTTTAATATATATACTCAACCCAAACATCACCATTTATTAAACGGATTATACGGATTAATCTATTTTTGACCCAAACGTGTTCATTCTTAGAGCAAGGGGTGTAATGGCTAAAATTGTTTAGCCATTTGGGCCCCACCGAGTGCCACATCAGCGCCACCTCATTTCAACACAACAACTCAAAATACCCCCTCACTCATAACACACCATATTTTAGCCACTTGAGGCCCACCACTCACCAATTTATTTATTTTTCTTAATTTCTCACACAAACTAAATTTATTTCATTTAAATAAAAATACAAATTACAATACGGAAATAAAAGTTCAATACGGAATTTAAAAACAATACGGAATTTTAAAAACAAGACGGGTTTGAGCCAGTTTCTTGTTGGTATGACGAGTTGGGACTGAGAAAATGAGTGAAATTCCCTTGCTCATTTGGATTTTGAGATATTTTTTTGAGGTGTTTTTGATAGAAATATTAGATGGATAGAGTTTTTTTTGTGTATAAAAAAGTGAAGTGGGAGGTTGTATTTATAATAAAAGGGGTGAAAAAAAGTAAAAAAAAATATATTAAATGTTTTTAGCCGTTTGAATTCGAACGTTACCTTTTTTTGTTTGCTACTGCATTGGAGAAGTGGCTAAAACCACTTGGCCAAAAAATGGCTAAAAGTTGGGGTATCATGGCGATAGCCATATGGATGCCACATTAGATTGGCTAAACAATGGCGAAGCACAAAAATTATTACACCGGATGCTCTTAACTCAAACCTTTTTAACATGGTGTGGTTTTACTGTATGACACCCCTGAAATTAGTGAAAATTACCAAATCAACCTATTTCAAATCTATTTTTCTTGCTGCAACCCTGACAATTTTTTTTCCAAAATAACCATGTTGATCGCGCATGTATATAAGTTGAAAACTCGAAGAACACGTGTCACTAGCAGAATGAAAGTTACGAATTTAAAAAAAAATTAAAAAAAGTTGATCGCGCATTTATATAAGTTGAGAACTTTTTTTTTAATTTTTTTTGTCTTTATATTAGTTGATCGCGCATGTATATCAGTTGAGATATTTAGGGTTTGGTTTTTTTTTTTGTTAAAATTTAAAAATTTAGGGTTTGGTTTTTATTAGGGTTTAGGAAAGTTTTGCAAAATAACGATATCGGCAATCTTT